>WNWK01045555.1:0-14671 GCA_009830355.1 Cherax destructor
ATTTCTATCAATCTTCTTCATAAGACAGACCCTGAGTTGTGGAACTAACCTTGTCGCAAACCTTTGCACTTTCTCTATACTATCTCTTATGCTATACTGCCAACAATAACAATAATAGAGCTTCTACAATCCTAACTCTGTAGTTCTGTGTATAGCACTATTTTAATACATACTAAAGTAATACTAAGTCCTACAAATATTATTAGTTTTCCAGTACTTCTAATACTTGTACCTACACCTCACCGACGCCTCTAATTGTGATAGCTCCAGGAGTGAGTGACCCTTAGCTTCCTCTCAGAAGCGGTATAAACTGTATCAACTGTAACCCTTATACAACACACAAACTAGGCAAGTAATACATGCGTCTGGCAGCAGTGTCCTTGCAGTGCCTCCTTGTGGTGCCCCTGCTGCCGTTCCCTGCTGAGAGAGTGTCGTACTCTCCGTCTCCTGGATCCTTTGCAAACTCCTATGATACGTTTACTTATCTTACGTATGTATATATTTGCTCCACTCGTCCCTCAAGTGTTTACACTGTAACTGCTGGTAAATTCACTTTTATTACCTTATTCATGACACACAACCTGCTATGGCAGAACTGCTTTCTGGTGCCTACTGCCCACCTTCACTGATACCTTGAGGACTATATGCTATATCCCATTTCACTCACTGACCAACTTGTTTACACTTGACTATCCGACTGTGGATCACTTATCCTCGTAAGTTAACCATTTGTAGCTGTGTGGCAGCAGTGCATTCTAGGCCTCTAACAGTTTTTGCACTTTCAAATTTCCATTCATATTTCCTGAAAACTTCCACCTTCCTCTAAACCATTTCGCTTTAAAGACCTCTTTGTCACTTGCTGGGTGGTCACTGACCCATACAGTATCACTGGCTTCTGCTAAGACCTAAAACACGCTCTAAAACTGAAATTCTGTGAGCCTTTGCCCAAGCACTTTGCCATGCCGGTGTGTGTGTGTGTGTGTTAGTTAGTTACCATTTTGTCCTAGGCACATGTCGATTAGACATTAGGCCTGTTGTATGTACTCACCTCAATTGTACTCACCATGTGGTTGCAGGGTCGAGACTGTGTGTGTGGTGTGTGTGTGTGTGTCTGTGTGTGTCTGTGTGTGTACTCACCTAGTTGTACTCACCTAGATGTGGTTGCAGGGTCGAGTCAAAGCTCCTGGCCCCGCCTCTTCACTGGCCGCCTACTGGTCACTCTCCCTGCGCCATGAGCTTTATCATACCTCTGCTTAAAGCTATGTATAGAGCCTGCCTCCACTACATCGCTTCCTAAACTATTCCGCTTCCCGACAACTCTGTGACTGAAGAAATACTTCCTAACATTCTGTGATTCATCTGAGTCTTCAACTTCCAACTGTGTCCCCTTGTTGCTGTGTCCCATCTCTGGAACATTCTGTCTCTGTCCACTTTGTCAATTCCTCTCAGTATCTTATATGTTGTTATCATGTCCCCCTATCTCCTGTCCTCCAGTGTCGTCAGGTTGATTTCCCTTAACCTCCCTCGTATGACATCCCCTTTAGCTCCGGGACTAGTCTTGTTGCAAAACCTTGCACTTTCTCGAGCTTCTTCACATGCTTGGCTAGGTGTGGGTTCCAAACTGGTGCTGCATACTCCAGTATGGGCCTAACGTACACAGTGTACAGGGTCCTGAACGATTCTTTATTAAGATGTCGGAATGTTGTTCTTAGGTTTGCTAGGCGCCAATATGCTGCAGCAGTTATTTGGTTGATGTGCGCCTCAGGAGATGTTCCTGGTGTTATACTCACCCCAAGATCTTTTTTCTTGATTGAGGTTTGCAGTCTCTGGCCCCCTAGGCTGTACTCTGTCTGCGGTCTTCTTTGCCCTTCCCCACTCTTCATGACTTTGCACTTGGTGGGGTTGAACCCCAGGAGCCAGTTGCTGACCAGGCTTGAAGCCTGTCCAGATCCCATTGTAATTCTGCCTGGTCCTCGTCCGATTATATTCATCTCATCAACTTCACATCATCTGCAAACAGGGACACTTCGGAGTCTATTCCTTCCGTCATGTCGTTCACAAATACCAGAAACAGCACTGGTCCCATGACTGACCCCTGTGGAACCCTGCTCGTCACCGGCGCCCACTCTGACACCTCGCCACGTACCATGACTCGCTGCTGTCTTCCTGACAGGTATTCCTGATCCAATGTAGTGCCTTCCTGTTACCCTGCCTGGTCCTCCAGCTTCTGCACTAATCTCTTGTGTGAACTGTGTCAAACGCCTTCTACAATCCAAGAATATGCAATCTACCCACCCCTCTCTTGCCTTATTGCTGTCACCCTGTCGTAGAACTCCAGTAGGTTTGGGACAGATTTCCGTCCATGAAACCGTGTTGGCCGTCGTTGATAAGCTCATTCCTTTCTAGGTGCTCAACCACTCTTCTCCTGACTATCTTCTCCATGACCTTGCATACTATACATGTTAGTGACACTGGTCTGTAGTTTAGTGCTACGTTCCTGTCTCCTTTTTTAAAAATTGGAACTACATTTGCTGTCTTCCATACCTCAGGTAGTTGCACTGTTTCGATGGATGTGTTGAAGATCGTTGTTAGGGGTGCACATAGCTCCTCTGCTGTGTGTGTGTGTGTATGTATGTGTGTGTTAGTTACCATTTTGTCCTAGGCACATGTCATTAGACACTAGGCCTGTTGTATGTATGTGTGTGTGTGTGTGTGTAAGGAAACACTTGAAATGTTTCTGGCCCGCCGGGAATTGAACCCGGGCCCTCCGTGGTGAAGCAAGAGCGCTAGCCACCATGCTATCGGGTGTGGTGTGTGTGTGTGTGTGTGTGTGTGTGTGTGTGTGCATGTATGTACTCACCTAGTTGTGGTTGCAGGGGTCGAGACATAGCTTCTGGCCCCGCCTCTATACTGGCTGCACTGGGTCACTTCCTGCGCCATGAGCTTTATCATACCTCCTCCTTAAAGCTGTGTATGGAACCTGCCTCCACTACATCTCTTCCCGCTATTCCACTTCCCGACAACTCTGACTGAAGAAATACTTCCTAACATCCCTGTGATTCATCTGAGTCTTCAACTTCCAACTGTGTCCCCTTGTTGTTGTGTCACATCTCTGGAACATTCTGTCTCTGTCACCCTTGTCAATTCCTCTCAGTATTTTATATGTCGTTATCATGTCCCCCATTTCTCTCCTGTCCTCCAGTGTCGTCAGGTCAATTTCCTTAACCTCTCCTCGTAGGACATACCCCATAGCTCCGGGACTAGTCTTTTTGCAAACCTTGCACTTTCTCGAGCTTTTTACGTGCTTGGCTAGATGTGGGTTCCAAACTGGTGCTGCATACTCCAGTATGGGCCTAACGCACACAGTGTACAGGGTCCTGAGCGATTCTTTATTAAGGTAACGGAACGCTAATTTTAAGGTTTGCCAGACGCCCATATGCTGCCGCAGTTATCTGGTTGATGTGTGCCTCCGGAGACGTGCTTGGCGTTATACTCACCCAAGGTCTTTCTCCTTGCCGAGGTTTGTAGCCTTTGTCCGCCCAGTTTGTACTCTGTCAGCGGTCTTCTTTGCCCTTCTCCGATCCTCATGACTTTGCATTTGGAGGATTGAATTCGAGAAGCCATCTGCTAGACCAGATGTCGAGCTTGTCCAGGTCTGTTTGCAGCCCTGCCTGGTCCTCTTCCGATGTAATTCTCCTCATTATTTTCACATCATCCGCGAATAGAGACACTTCTGAGTCTATCCGTCCGTCATGTCATTTACATATACCAGGAATAACACTGGTCCTAGGACTGACCCCTGCGGTACACGCTCGTCACAGGCGCCAATGTGATACCTCACCACGCACCATGACCCGTTGTTGCCTCCCTTTGAGGTATTCCCTGATCCAATCCAGTGCCCTTCCTGTTATACCTGCTTGTTCTTCCAGCTTTTTACTAATCTTATGTGGGAACTGTGTTGAAGGCCTTCCTGCAGTCCAGGAAAATGCAATCAACCCACCCTTCTCTCTCTGCCTTACCTCTGTTACTTTATCATAGAACTCTAGGAGGTTTGTTACACAGGATTTGCCTTCCCGGAATCCATGCTGTCTGGTGTTTATTATCCTGTTCCGCTCAGGTGTTCCACCATTCTTTTCCTGATGATTTTCTCAGACTTTGCACACTATACATGTAAGTGACACCGGTCTATAGTTTAGTGCCTCTTTTCTGTCTCCTTTTTAAAATAGGGACTACGTTGGCCTTCTTCCATACCTCAGGTAGCTGCCCAGTTCAAGGGATGTGTTGAATATTACGGTAAGTGGCACACTCAGTACCTCAGCTCCTTCCCGAAGAACCCACGGGGAGATATTGTCCGGACCCATCGCCTTTGAGGTATCGAGGTCACTGAGTAACTGCTTCACTTCCTCCTCAGTTGTGTGTATGCCCTCTAGCACTTGGTACATCCCTTGTTGGTGATCGAACCATGTCCTGTCTACCCAGCTGCCTTCCTTCCTCCATTGTGAATACTTCCTTAAACCTCAAGTTGAGCTCCTCACATACCTCTTGATCATTACTTGTGAGTTCCCCATCTTCTCTCCTCAGCCTTATCACCTGGTCCTTGACTGTTGTCTTCCTTCTGATGTGACTGAACATCAGTTTCGGTCGGACTTAACTTTCGATGATATGTCGTTTTCGTACTGTTTCTAGGCCTCCCTCCGTACTTGTGCATACTCGTTTCTAGCTCTTCTACTAATCTCTTTGTTTACTTGGGTTCTTTGCCTTCTGTACCTTTCCATTCTCTGATACTCTGAGTCTTTGCCTCCCTGCACCTTTGGGTAAACCAGGGCTCTTTCTGGCCTTCCCATTTAAACCTTTGCCTCTGGGTATAAACCGTTCCTCTGCCTCCTTGCACTTTGCCCCTACGTATTCCATCATTTCATTTATTGTCAGTCCTTCCATTTCCCTTTCCCACTGAACGTCCTGCAGGAAATTCCTCATGTGTGTGTGTGTGTACTCACCTATTTGTGGTTGCAGGGTCGAGTCATAGCTCCTGGCCCCGCCTCTTCACTGATTGCTACTAGGTCCTCTCTCCCTGCTCCATGAGCTTTATCAAACCTAGTCTTAAAACTATGTATGGTTCCTGCCTCCACTATGTCGCTTTCTAAGTGTGTGTGTGTGTGTGTGTATGTGTGTGTGTGTGTATGTGTGTGTGTGTGTGTTGTGTGTGTATTTTGTGTGTGTGTGTGTGTGTGTGTGTGTATGGGTGGTGTGGGTTTCTTAAGTTCGCGACAGACATTTAAACCACAAGGCCTCATTCCATCGCCATACTTCAGATATAACAACAAAGATATCCAGAAAGGTTATATTCACTCTATCATCACCTCGGTCTTCTAGTTCAACTGTTTTTCCTCGCCGTTACGTCAGTGATCATTAAACTTCGGCTGTAGACACGAACATCGTCTCTGTCGACAAAGTAGTGGTGTCATGGTGACCACCACCGACTACCAGGCAAAAATACTCATCCTAGTCAGTGATAAAAATCTATTTAGGAGAGATATTTTAGAGATCTTAATAAATATATTTCGAAACATATATATATATGCCAACAGCTTGACAGAGCTCCTGGTGAGCGAAACGTTGCCACAGTAAACTGTGGCAACGTCGCACTTTTGTCTTTTTACTTAACACAAATATGCTAGCAGACTGGACAGTCTTAATTGATAAACTTGCATAATGCATTGCAATTCCCACAATCTCTTAATAAATTAGAATGGTGCATTACTAATGACTCATAAAATCGTAATGACACGATTGCAAACAAACCACGATACGGGCGGGGATTGAACTAGCGGCTAGTGAGTGGTAAAACGCCAAAACATTCTTACACGCTGGCCTGGAGTTTTACGACTGACTTGCCTTTGGTGCATTACTAATTGCCAAGAAGAGTAATACCCAGAGAAGAAAATGCATTGAATCTGCACTCAACAGTATTTCCAGAGTGGGAGTGGCTGAGTTTGATTGGTGTTTGGGGCAGGCAAGCAAATTCTTGGGTAGCTTTGTGAAAAGGTCGGACAAATACATGGGTGGTTTTGATAAGGACTTGCCTTGTATGGGCCAGTCGGTCTGCTGCAGGGTTCCTCCATTCTTATGTTCTTATAATTTTGCCAGAAAATATCTAAGACTTTTGGGAACTAGTGTGACTCACCATGAACCCGTCTTATTCTTAACCTCACCACTACACCCTGCTATTTGTTTGCTTACCCTTCCTTACCAGATTTATCAGTGACCGGGTGGGAGGGGGAGGGAGAAACGTTACCAATAAAAGTTCCGTAACTACATTGTCGTTAATCATTGTGTCTGTTTCTCCCTCCATTGTATACCCTGCTCCCTGGTGTCCTCTTCAGTAAAATAAAAAATGTCTCGTCAGCGAACTTATTTATATTATCTAAGTAGACTGCTTAAGTGAATATGAAAATGGTTTGCAATATCGATAGGTTGATAAGTAAGACACATGTGCAACAGTTAAGTATCTTTATTCCCAAACACTGTTGCAAACTATGGAGGAAAGCTCTTCTCCAGGCTGAGGGACTGACCCCCTCAAAACTACGTCTTCCATGGTGATGGACTGATTACATCGTCTTCACATCTCTGCTGCTTCTGCTAACTCTTCTGTTGTCGACTGAGGAGGCCTACTGAGTCTGAGAAACGTTTCGGAATGAAGATATCTAACTCCTGCATATTTGTCTTACTTATCAGACTGCTTAAGTGTATTTGTGGGATGCTGGCTCTAGTTAAGTTGGGATCCCTGTCGTGGTCCCTCCCAGGCAGTCTCAGTCGGTCTCTGTTCATGGTTGGATCTTTCTTCACATAATAATGTCTGTTCACTTGATGAACACCTCAGAGTATCGTGTGATCATGTTCATTCTCAAACTCGTTTTTTGTAGGGTTGCAACTATCTAGGTTGTATATCTATCTAGGTTGTATAACTATCATGTTGTATATTGATAAGTACCTCTTGGTATCGTATACTATTTTCATACTCACATGTGGTGTATTATCCGGGAAGAATTATTTTCATACATGTGGTGTATTATCCGGGAAGAATAATTCTTGAAGCTCCTGAAGCCATTCTTATATTTTCCACTTTAGTGAATAATATGACATTATCAAGATTATGATTTTATTCGATTAAGACACATGTAGAACAGTTGGATATCTTTATTGATAAAACGTTTCGCCTACACAGTAGACTTCTTCAGTCAATGAAGAAATGTAATAATATTGTTAAATTAGACACATATGCAACACTTGGGTATCTTTATTGAGGAAACGTTTCGCCACACAGTGGCTTCATCAGTCCAATACAAAGAAGAAAGTAGTAATAAAAGGAGGAGTTTGAGGTAATCAGTCCCTCGGCCTAGAGTCAATGTGTCAGTCCATCAATCTTGAAGTAAATACAACATAAGGCAAATAGAAGTTGCTTATATACTGTAGACAGGTGAGATGAAGCAGGAGGAGGCGGGGTCATAGTGGTATCATCCACTAGTCGAAGTAAAGGACACAAATGCACTAATGTGACATTTTATTGTGGCCACAATAAAATGTCACATTAGTTGCATTTGTGTCCTTTAATGAAGAAATGTTATGGTGATACCGACACGATGTGGAAAAGACACTTATCTACAGTTCACGACATTTATTAATTAAAGGAAACGTTTCGCCATGAGTGGCTTCTTCAGTCCTAATACAGAGATAACTAAGAAAATAAGTATGTATAGTGGCAGGAGTCAGGTGGAGTGTAGCGTGGGTAGAGGTAGTAGTGGTGGTAGTAGTAGTAGTAGTAGTAGTAGTAGTGGAAACCTACCTATAAGAACGATCTTCTACATTTCTTCTCTCACCATGACACCAAAACTAAAGTACCATATGTCACTCACTGCTGAGGTCAGCCTGACATTTTTCTTCAAGTTGTCAGTGAGTTGTTACGATTTTTGTGTTAAAGAATGAAAGCTTTGAAAGAACAGTGTATGTACTCACCTAATTGTGGTTGCAGGGGTCGAGACTCAGCTCCTGGCCCCGCCTCTGCGCTGTCCGCTACAGGGTCTCAGCTCTCCCTGCTCCATGAGCTTTATCATACCTTGTCTTAAAACTATGTATGGTTCACTCCTCCACTATATCGTTGGCTAGACTATTCCACTTCCTGACTACTCTGTGGCTGAATAATTGCTTCCAGTTGTGTCCCCTTGTTTCTGTGTTCCCTCTCTGGAACATCCTGTCACTATCTACCTTGTCGATTCCCCGCAGTATTTTGTATGCCGTTATCATGTCTCCTCTGACCCTTCTGTCCTCTAGTGTTGTTAGTCCTATTTCCCTCAACCTTTCTTCATATGGTATTCCCCTGAGCTGTAGAACTAGTCTTGTCGCAAACCTTTGCACTTTCTCTAATTTCTTGACATACTTGACCAGGTGTGGGTTCCAGACTGGTGCTGCATACTCTAGTATGGGCCTGACGTACACGGTGTACAGTGTCTTGAACGATCCCTTGTTAAGGTAACGGAACGCTAATCTTAGGTTTGCCAGTCGCCCATATGCTGCCGCGGTTATCTGGTTGATGTGTGCGTTATACTCAACCCAAGGTCTTTCTCCTTTGATGAGGTTTGTAGCCTTTGTCCACCTATCCTGTACTCTGTCAGTGGTCTTCTTTGCCATTCTACGATCTTCATGATTTTTGCATATGTGTTTGTGTGTGTGTGTGTGTGCGTGTAAGCTCTGTGTCAATCTTGGTAAAAAGTTATTACTTGGCGGCATACCGGGAACTTTTTGATATCACCTCTTATAAAGCCCCGCCTAAGAAGCTCATCAACAACAGTCTCTTGCAACAAATACGAAGGTAAATGCTCAAGAAGAAACTGCAAGTAGGCAGATACCATGAGTTACCATATATTACAACGGTTCTTAACCGGGAGGCTTGTTGCCCTGGGAAGCGCGAGGCTTGCTGGCCCTGGGGAGCGCGAGGCTTGCTTGCCCTGGGAAGCGCGAGGCTTGCTGGCCCTGGGAGCGCGAGGCTTGCTGGCCCTGGGGAGCGCGAGGCTTGCTGGCCCTGGGGAGCGCGAGGCTTGCTTGCCCTGGGGAGCGCGAGGCTTGCTGGCCCTGGGGAGCGCGAGGCTTGCTGGCCCTGGGGAGCGCGAGGCTTGCTGGCCCTGGGGAGCGCGAGGCTTGCTGGCCCTGGGGAGCGCGAGGCTTGCTGGCCCTGGGAAGCGCGAGGCTTGCTTGCCCTGGGGAGCGCGAGGCTTGCTGGCCCTGGGGAGCGCGAGGCTTGCTTGCCTGGGGAGCGCGAGGCTTGCTGGCCCTGGGGAGCGCGAGGCTTGCTGGCCCTGGGGAGCGCGAGGCTTGCTGGCCCTGGGAAGCGCGAGGCTTGCTTGCCTGGGGAGCGCGAGGCTTGCTGGCCCTGGGAAGCGCGAGGCTTGCTTGCCCTGGGGAGCGCGAGGCTTGCTTGCCCTGGGGAGCGCGAGGCTTGCTTGCCCTGGGGGGCGCGAGGCTTGCTTGCCCTGGGGAGCGCGAGGCTTGCTTGCCCTGGGGAGCGCGAGGCTTGCTGGCCCTGGGGAGCGCGAGGCTTGCTTGCCCTGGGGAGCGCGAGGCTTGCTGGCCCTGGGGAGCGCGAGGCTTGCTGGCCCTGGGGAGCGCGAGGCTTGCTGGCCCTGGGAAGCGCGAGCTTGCTTGCCCTGGGGAGCGCGAGGCTTGCTGGCCCTGGGGAGCGCGAGGCTTGCTGGCCCTGGGGAGCGCAGGCTTGCTGGCCCTGGGGAGCGCGAGGCTTGCTTGCCCTGGGGAGCGCGAGGCTTGCTGGCCCTGGGGAGCGCGAGGCTTGCTGGCCCTGGGGAGCGCGGGCTTGCTGGCCCTGGGGAGCGCGAGGCTTGCTGGCCCTGGGGAGCGCGAGGCTTGCTGGCCCTGGGGAGCGCGAGGCTTGCTGGCCCTGGGGAGCGCGAGGCTTGCTGGCCCTGGGAGCGCGAGGCTTGGTGGCCCTGGGGAGCGCGAGGCTTGCTGGCCCTGGGGAGCGCGAGGCTTGCTGGCCCTGGGGAGCGCGAGGCTTGCTGGCCCTGGGGAGCGCGAGGCTTGCTGGCCCTGGGGAGCGCGAGGCTTGCTGGCCCTGGGGAGCGCGAGGCTTGCTGGCCCTGGGGAGCGCGAGGCTTCCTGGCCCTGGGGAGCGCGAGGCTTGCTGGCCCTGGGAAGCGCAAGTAATTTCCAGGGAGGATGGAACCCACAGCTCTTGTGAATGGTTAAATATAATAAATTTAAGAAACAAAACTAGTGAATCAGTTTTCCTATTTAGAGAGGACTTTTATGATGTTTTGTGGAAAAATACACACATAAGCAGTATAATGTGATCCTTTATTGACAACGTTTCGCCCACGCAGTGGGCTTTATCGAGTCACGTGGTTTAGCGCTTCTTTTGATTATAATAATAATTTATAGTCACAAACAGATCTGTTTGTGACTCAATAAAGCCCATTGCGTGGGCGAAACGTTGTCAGTAAAGGATCACATTATACTGCTTATGTGTTTATTTTTCCATTGTGTCGGTATTTTATACCATTTATTTTCATCATGAATTTTTGTATTTTGAATTATATATGAAGCAATGATAGGGGTGCGGTGAGAACCAGTTGGGTATCTTCACTGGTGAAACGTTTCGCCTACACAGTAGGCTTCTTCAGTCAAATACAAAAGAACATAAGAAAGAAGGAACACTGCAGCAGGCCTACTGGCCCATGCGAGGCATGTCCAAGTCTCCCACCGGCTTAAGCCAATGCCCCGACCCAGCCAGGTCAGGTTACATTCACTTAAGGAAGGAGCACGGCATCTGACCTAGTAGCACAAGCTAGTCAGGACCCACTCACACCCACCCGCACCCACTCATATATTTATCTAACCTATTTTTAAAACTTCACAACGTTTTAGCCTCTATAACTGTAATCGGGAGTTTGTTCCACTCATCGACAACTCTATTACCAAACCAATGCTTTCCTATATCCTTCTTGAATCTGAATTTATCCAACTTAAAGCCATTGCTGTGAGTCCTGTCAATACTAGATATTTTAGCACGCTATTTACATCCCCTTTATTTATTCCTGTTTTCCATTTATACACCTCAATCATATCCCCCCTAATTCTACGCCTTTAAAGAGAGTGCAGATTCAGGGCCCTCAGTCTATCCTCATAGGCAAGATTTCTGATACATTGGATCAACTTAGTCATCCTCCTTTGTACGTTTTCCAGAGCATTTATATCCATTCTGTAATACGGTGACCAAAACTGTGCAGCATAATCTAAATGAGGCCTAACCAAGGATATATGAGTTGAAGAACAACCTGAGGACTCTATTATTTATGCTTCTTGATATGAAGCCAAGGATTCTGTTTGCTTTATTGCGAACAGTTATGCACTGCTGTCTTGGTTTTAGATTACTGATAACCAGAACTCCTAAATCCTTTTCGCAATCAGTAGTATTAAGATCTACATTATTTAGTTTATATGTGGCATGGTTATTGTCCTGTCCAATATTTAGAGCTTTGCATTTATCTATATTAAACTGCATCTGCCACTTCTCCGACCACTGCATCAGTCTATTCAAATCTTCCTGGAGTGCTCTAATGTCCTCATTTGAATGAATTGGACGGCCTATTTTGGTGTCATCGGCAAACTTGCTTATGTCGCTATTTATTCCCTCATCTATGTCGTTTATGTAGATTGTGAACAACAAGGGGCCCAATACCGACCCCTGTGGAACACCGCTCGTGACGCTTCCCCACTCTGATTTCTCTCCATTTATGCAAACTCTCTGCTGCCTATTTGTCAACCATGCCTCTATCCAGGAAAAAATTTCTCCTCCTATTCCGTGTGCCTTAATTTTCCTCAATAGTCTCTGATGTGGGACTCGATCAAAAGCCTTACTGAAGTCCATATACACAATATCACATTCATTACCATGATCTACCTCCTCAAATACCTTAGTGAAAAAAGTTATTAAATTTGTAAGGCAGGAACGCCCTTTTGTAAAACCGTGCTGAGATTCGTTGATTAATTTATGCTTTTCAAGATGGCTGCGAATTGCCTCGGCAATTATTGATTCCATAAATTTTCCCACTATGGAGGTTAGGCTTATTGGTCTATAGTTCGAAGCTAAGGACCTGTCACCTGCTTTGAAAATAGGTATTACATTTGCCATTTTCCACTTATTTGGCACCATGCCAGTTTGCAGTGATATGTTGAAAAGATTAGCCAATGGTTTGTTAAGCTCCTCTTTACATTCCTTTAGAACCCTTGCCACAGTTCATCAGGGCCTGGGGATTTGTTAGGTTTCAATTTATCTATTTGTCTAAGGACCATGTCACTTGTGACCCTAATCGTGCATAGTTTACTATCATCCTGTTCTACATAATTAATTATTTCTGGAATATCGCTAGTATCTTCCTGTGTAAAAACTGAGAGGAAGTACGTGTTAAACATTCTACACATTTCCTTATCACTGTCGGTGAGCTGACCTGAGTAACTTTTGAGTGGGCCTATCTTGTCCCTAATCTTACTTCTGTATACCTGAAAAATCTTTTGGGTTAGTCTTGATTCTCGCAACTTTAACCTCATAGTCTCTTTTTGCTTTTCTTATTCCCTTTTTATTTCTCTCTTTAACTGAATATATTGATTACCTAATTGCCCCCTCCTCTTTGATTCGCCTATATATGCCTCTCTTTGACCAAAGAGATGTTTTAATCTATTGTTCATCCATTTAGGATCATTTTGTTTGATCTGATTTCCTATTAGGAACATAAGCTGTCTGAGCAGCTAGAACTATTCTCTGGAAAACGTCATATTGGCAATCACCACCTACCTGACCCACTGTCAGGTCATTCCAGTTCAGCCTACCCAGGTAATTTTTCAGTTCTATGAAATCAGCCAGGTGGAAGTCAGGGACAGAGACTTGATTTCCATTAGTAGGGTAATTCCATAATATATTAAAACTGAGTGATTTGTGATCACTTTCCCCAAGCTCATCATTAACCTCAAGATTATTAACTAGCGATTCCTGCTGGCAAGAACCAAGTCTAGCAGGTTATTTCCTCTAGTTGGTTCTGTAGAGATGAAATAAAGATGATGTAATCAGTCCATCAACTTGTACACTGATCTAGCAGGAGTCTGCTGGCAGGGCTGCATCTGCTCTTGTTGCCACCTTCCTAAATAAGACCTATAGCAGCAATGTTGAGTTAGGAGGCATGAAAATTTTCAGCTGGGCGTCTACACTGTAAACTGAATTGTTTGCAGTCCTACCGGCACTAAAGTCAACTTATGACACTAACTCGCTTATCATTACGAAGTGTATGTCAACATTGCAGGAGGGTTGACTCGCTTATTATTACCAAGCGTATGTCATCATTGCAGGAGCTTACTCGCTTATCATTACCAAGCGTATGTCATCATTGCAGGAGCTTGACTCATAACATGGTCACTGCAGAAGCCAGGTGGACATATTCGAAAATCACAGAAAGGAATATTGTGTATTTATTATAATTCCACCCCCTCGCTGAATACTCCTGCAAACCCTTCATAATAATTAACCCAAGAAAGTAGTACCTGAGAAAAGACAGTGATATATCATAGATATCTGTGTCAGGCATTATGAATAATGAATGTGAATGTCATAGGAATACAGTTAGAAGTCTATGATTGATTATAAGAACAGTTAAAAACGTGGTGGATCTGTAACTCACTACAGTGACAAAGTTAGATAATTACGGAGCTATGTAAATTAAGATAGAAACGTTGCCTCAATAAAATGTCACATTAGTTGCCACTTGTCCTTTTACCTAACATATTGTGGGTAATTCTACCAACATTATTACAGGCTTAGGCTTAGTTACAAGTACTTTGGCAGTTTGGCAGACACGCGCACAGTATGTGGTCAGCACTATAGTCATTCTCTTGAACACAATGTGCTTAATTGTTCACTTATCGAGGAATATAGAGACAGTATAATAAAACCTGTATGATATGTTTCGGTATTATGTTCATGAAAATGCGAGAAATTTGAAGCAAATTCTTTAATGTGCTTGCAACTTTTGTATCATAAATTTTAGATATAAATTCAGTTGCACTGCTGTTACCTCTTCTGGGTTAGTCCTCAGGACCCGCCTCTGCTTGGACGGGTGACCCGGGCACACTCGGCTTGGTCTCTTGTGGACGGGTGACCGGGTACATCACTCGGCTTGGTCTCTGTGTGGACGGGTGACCGGGTACATCACTCGGGCTTGGTCTCTGTGTGGACGGGTGACCGGGTACATCACTGGGCTTGGTCTCTGTGTGGACGGGTGACCGGGTACATCACTGGGCTTGGTCTCTGTGTGGACGGGTGACCGGGTACATCAGCTGTGCTGGTCTCTGCTTAGACAGGTGACCGGGTACATTACCCGTGTTGGCCTCTGTATGGACGGGTTACAAGGCTCAGAAAAGCTTAAGTTAATTTTGCGTGAGAGAGAGGAGGGGGGGAGAGAGGGAGAGAAGGAGAGAGAGAGATCAGACACAACATTAGAGACGCAATAAATATAAATTATGAAGCCGGAGTTTCACTCGCTAGGAAAATGTCAAATGATGAGCCATTTACCTTTTAAGCAACAACTGGGGTAGTCCAGTGCTGGGTACCAGTGTT
>WNWK01045556.1:0-14671 GCA_009830355.1 Cherax destructor
ATGTGAATGCAACTGGTGGTGGTGGTGGGAGGTGGTGCGGCACGAGGCACCAGCAGGGAATGTTGGCACCGACGCTGCTGAGTCAGCTCAGCCCAAACCAACCCCTCACCCCCCCACCAACCCCCACAACCCCCTCCCTTCAAACCCCCAAACCACTTAAATATCCAGTACCCACCAGCGACCGCACCTGGTTCAGGAAGCTCGAATTTTTTCCAATCCCCTCGTTTGATGACAGTCACAGTGGAATACGCCCATCTTGTCCACTTGGGAACAAAGCCACGGAACTGGAATTTTCCAGTTATTCTTTCAACCCCGATGGACATTATTTCGGAAAGCAACAGATACTTCAATTAAAAAATGCAAACAGTTCTTTAAACAAAATCCGTCTACCTGGGGAAAGGAACAACTTGGCAGAGATGATCTTTTCTTTGTTGCTTTCCACATGTGATGCATTCAAAATATGGTAAAGACGACTGTTTGGGTTGGAATCAAGAGACACGGGAAGAACTAAAAATAAATGAAATTGAAAGAAACCCTAAGTATTTCTTTTTGAAAATCAAAGTCAGAACAACCCAGTATTGGGCCCCTACTAAAGGATGGGTCCTACCAGATGAAGCAAGGAAATGAGTGAGTTACAAATCCCAGTTGACTCAGTTTTGCGACCATAACCAGACTGAAAATCAAAACCTAAATGTTTTTTTCATGAGAGTGCCACAGAACTTGACAGACGCTCCTTTCTGACATCCCCGACGCCAAATGACTTGAAAAGGCAAAAATGAATGCCCATGCACTCCGCTCCAGGCCCAACTCATGGAACCCCATGTTATCAAGAACTGCAAAAGCCCCTATCAATCTTTAAATCCTTGGGAGGGAGCATGGACACTGGGATCCCAGGCTACTAAAAACAACAGACATGCCCGCTCCACAAAGGGGCAGTAAACAAACAAAGAACTACAGACCAATTCGTCGCCCATATCATAAAAATTTTAAAAAGGGTTCTAAAAGCAAGATCCCACCCATTTGTCCCATTTGCCCCCAGGACAGCATGGGTTTGAGGCAGGCCCCCTTCTTCCCAACTACTGGACCACTACGACAAGGTCCTGGATGCTCTAGAAGATAAACAGAATGCAGATTTATATACACAGTTTTTTGCAAAAACCTTTACGTGTGACCATGGTGTTGCCACAAAAATGGTGATAAAGGAATAAAGGAAAAGTTGGTAGATGGATTTATAATTTCCTAACACGTAGAACAAAGAGTAGTAGTCAACAGAGTAAAGTCTGGGCAGCTACTGTGAAAAGCCTGTTCCACAAGGCACAGTCCTCCCATCCTTTCCTCATCCTCATATCAGACTTGACAGGATATAAGCCACAGTGCTGTTCTTCCTTTAGATGACACCAAATCTGATGGGTTCCACGTTGAAACCTGCAAGACTCCAAGCAGACATAAACCAAATCTTTAAATGGGCTCAAAAACAATATGAATTAATGATAGAAATTTCAATTTCTGTCGGAACGTGAAGAAATTAAAATCTCATCGGAGTACAAAATAATTCCAACCACACAATAGAGCAAAACTAATGTCAAAGACCTGGGATGATTGTCAAAGGATCTCACCTTCAAGGACCATAACAATGAGCAATTGTCTTGAAAAATACAGGAGGATAATGAGAACCTTCAAAACCAGGGATGCAAGCCCATGTTATTTTACAGATCGTTGTTCTATCTGGTTGGTTTAAACACATAACTGCCCTTTCCGGGGTGAAATTGCTGCCTTGAAAAGGCAAGAACCCACCGCACCATATCGATAAACCACCTCAACTACTGGGCCTTGAAGTTCCTAAACCTGTACTCTCTAGAACGCAGGCGGGAGATACATTATTATTTTAAACATGGAAAACGGGCAGTACCAAACTTGAACAAAAATATCCGACGAAAGCAAAAAGACTGGCAGGCGATGTAACATTCCCCAATGAAGAGCAGGGGTGCCACTGCACGTTGGGGACAACAAATAAGGTGGGGGCCCAAATTTGTTCAACTGCCTCCCAGCCCTCAGGGGTTACCAACAAGCCCTTGCTTCAAGCAGGCACTGGACAGGCACCTCAAGTCGGTACCTGATCAGCTGGGTGGTTCGATTGGACTGCGTGCGGCCAGCAGTAACAGCCTGGTTGATCAGGCTCTGGTCCACAAAGGCCTGGTCACAGACCGGCCGCGGGGCATTACCCCCGGAATTCTCTCCCCAAAACTCAGGTAGTTGCAACACCAGCTTTGTGATATTATACCAGGAACGATTTTGCTACTTTCTTTACATTTTCAGACAAAACCAGGCCTGACAGAACCAAGGTTATATAAGATTAGGAATGTGTTTCTGTATCTGCAAGAAAATTCAATATGTATTTTTATCCCTTCGGAAGCTTGTTATTGATGAGTCTTTGATTCTGTTCAAAAGGGAGACTGTCATTCAACAGTATATACCAAACAAATGGAAACTCTTTTTATAAAGTTTTGTGCTTTTGATTTACGTGGTCTTGTATTGGATATTATATTGTACAGGAAATCATTGAAAGATACCAGGAAGTTACTGGGTATCTCTGATGATGTGGTTAGAACAATGATGGAACCATATCTTGGCAAGGGGCATATATTATATACTGATAACAACAAGCCCCACCCTCAGTGTTTTTTGCGAGTGAACTAAAATGTGTGCGGAACATTCTCAATCGTAAGCATATGCCTAGGTTCATGCAGGCACTTTGAGGTGAGGTGCAGGCGTTGCTGCCAAGATATCATGGCTTTCGGTGGCATGACAAATGGAGTACACTGTTGTCATCAGTTCCCCTAATGAAATGGCAGACAATGGAGGGGGGAATAGAGAAAACCGATGAACCCATTCTAAAACCTGCACTGTATGGTAACTCAATTGCATTCAGTGGACAAATGGCATGCAGATTGGGTTGTTGATTGTGTTAGAAAAAGGGTTATAAGTGGTACATAAAACCCTTTTTTTACATTCTGGACATTTCCATGCTCAATGCTTATAATGTTTTAAGTTGAAGAACAAACAAACCCCTATTCGAATTTTGTTTTTGTCATAGGCAAAAATCCCGTACCAAGGAACCCTGCAATAGAAAAGCCCACGAAATTACCAGAATTCCCCTGCTTGGCAGGTGAACACTTCCTAAAAAATGCCTGCGCAAGAAAAAGGCTCGAAGGGTGTTATGTCTGTGCACATACAAAAAGCCCACGCAAAAAGACACTGATTTGTGAATTGAAAACCCCCTGTGCATGGAACCATTTTCCAGAGACTTCCCAGGGTGCAAAACTTAAAAACATGTCCAGTGACTTTATACATCTATATACTATATGATTAAAAAAAATAAATAATATTTTTTATTAAAATATTTGTAAATAAATTTTGTAAACAAAATAGTGATAACAAACTTTGTCAATATTGTGTAAGAATTGAATAGCGAGTGAATATTTGGAAAACAGCACTTATATTGGTCTCACAGGAAATAAAAGTTATTTGAAAAAAAAAATTAAAATCGATAAGAAAACAACTTCAAGAAAAAAAAAAACGATTAGCGGCCAACCAGAAGTCACCGATGTTGCTGTTAGCAGTTCAATTTTGGTCAACTTGAAGCCTCCATATCTCTGTAAGTATTGATTGCAAATATTTTTTGTTTAGCCATTTAGATTTAGAAAAAAAAAACTATCATTTCATAAGATAAAATAATTTTTTTTTCTGAATATTTTTCGACCCTGGGAACAGGTTTCCGAGAAGGCCTGTCGACCCCCAAAGGGTTAATCATTATTGTTACTATCACAGTAACCTACCACAATCAGTAGCCACACACTCCACTTATTACTCCATTAAATTGAGGGTGGTTTACTGCAATACTATTGATTCTAAGTAGTTGGTGCTACCTCTCTCTTTTCTCAGATAAAGCATGATTGCCTCCCATTCCTAGTGCACCATATCACCCCTAGGATTCAACTGTTTACCATTTTTTATAATAGTAATAGTATTGGCATAATGTACCATACACTATTTTTTTAGTCAATTTTTATGTTAAAAAATATTAATTGAGTCAGCCTTGAAATCAAGTGTTGAGGAGAGCGGGTTAGTGTTCTGGTAGTTTAACCCTTTCAGGGTCCAGAGGCCAAATCTCAGAGTGACAGCCAGGGTCCAAGAATCTTCAAAAAAAAAAAAAATATTTTTTCTTATGAAATGGTAGAGAATCTTTTTCTGAAGGTAAAAAAGCAAAAAGTACGAAATTTGATGGAAAATTGACAAAATTACACTCTCGCGAATTTTTATGCATCAGCGATATTTATGCATCGGTGATTTTGTTGAATTTGACTCCCATTTTAGGCCAATTACTTCATTCCAGTCGACTAAATTCTTAGCTATTTCGCTAGTATTACAGTGGACCCTCGCTATTCGAACACTCCAAAACTCACCCTCATTCCAGAATGCTGTTCAAGTGCTGTTACCAAACAAATTTATTCCCATAAGGAATTATGTAAATACACTTATAAAAGCACTTACATAAAAGGGTGAGTTTTGGAGTGTTCGAATAGCGAGGGTTCACTGTACAGTGGACCCTCGGTTAACGAAATTAATCCGTTCCAGGAGCTATTTCTTAATCTGAATCTTTCGTTATCTGAAACCTTATTTCCCATATGAAATAATGTAAATACAATTAATTCGTTCCACAAAAAAATAATCACTCAAAATAAAATAAAATAACATTTACTTACCTTTATTGAAGAGACTTGCAGGCATCTGGAAGATATAGATGATGACTGGAGCAGGTGTTAGTGGTTGGAAGGGGAATCCCCCTCCAAAAGGACTTCAGGTGACAAGTCCCTCTCTGGGGTTACTTCCCTTCTTGGTCTTTTAATGCCACTAGGACCAGCTTGAGAGTCACTAGACCCCTGCCTGGTGAAGTAGCTGTCCAGAGTCCTCTGTTTCTGGCGACTCTTCAACACTTTTCTGAAGTACAACATGGCTCTGTCACTGAAGTGGTTGCACAGAAGGCTCATTTCAGCTTGCTCAGGGTGGTATCTTTCAACAAATGTCTGCAACTCATTCCACTTTGTACACATCTCCTTAGCACTGAAGAAGGCACTCCATCTCCTTCTCTCTCTTCCTGTGAAGCAATAACCTCAGCTGTGGTCTGTTGCTGTTCCAGATGAAGCTCTTGCAGCTCTTCAGTTGTTAGCTCTATCCAGTGCTCCTCCATCAACTCTTCCACATCCTCACCACTCACCTCCAACCCCAGGCTGTTCCCCAATTCCACAATATCTTCCACAACATGTTCCACAACAGGCACAGGGTCGTCAGGGTCAGGGTCAGCCTCAAATCCTTCAAAATTCCTCTCTTGGACACAATCCGGCCACAGTGATCTCCAAGCAGAGTTCAGAGTCCTGGAAGTCACTTCCTCCCAAGCCTTACCTATAAGGCCTATGCAATGCACGATATTGAGGTGTTCTTTCCAGAACTCTCTTAGGGTCAATTCAGAGTCATTGGTCATATTAAAGCACCTCTGAAACAGTGCTTTGGTGCACAGTTTCTTGAAGTTGGAAATGACCTGCTGGTCCATGGGCTGGAGGAGAGGAGTGGTGTTAGGAGGCAAGAACTTCACTCTGATGAAATTTATGTTGTCAGGCAACAACTCTTGCAAGTTGTGAGGATGAGCAGGAGCATTGTCCAGTAGCAGTAGGCACTTGAGTGGCAATTTCTTATCCAGGAGGTATTTCTTCACACTAGGGCCAAACACTCCAGTCAACCATTCCTTGAAAATCTCCGTAGTGACCCATGCCTTGGTGTTAGCTTTCCAATGACACACAATTTATTCTTGTCAACACCGTGTTTCCTGAAGGGTCTGGGATTTTCGTGATGCACCAGTAAAGGCTTCACTTTAAAATCACCACTGGCATTGGCACACATCATAAGAGTTAGCCTGTCTTTCATAGGCTTGTGTCCTGGCTGTGCCTTTTCCTCCTGAGTAATGTAGGTCCTGTTGGCCATTTTCTTCCAAAACAGGCCTGTTTCATCACAATTAAACACTTGTTGGGGGAGGAATTGTTCAGCCTCTACGAACCCCTTGAATTCGTGCACAATTTTTTCAGCTGCACGTTTGTCTGAGCTGGCTGCCTCACCATGCCTCACAACATTGTGTATGCCACTACGTTTAAACTTCTCAAACCAGCCTTTGCTGGCTTTAAAATCACTCGCCTCACCACTGGTTCCAGGCATTGTCTTCACAAGATCTGCGTGCAACTTCCTTGCCTTTTCACAAATTATCGCCATAGAAATACTATCACCCGCTCTCTGTTTTTCATGGATCCACACCAACAACTTCTCAACCTCATCCACTGTTTTCGATCTTTGTTTTGTTAACAAATTAACCCCTTTTGCAACATTAGCTTCCTTGATCTCATTTCTCTGTGCCAGGATAGTGCCGATAGTAGATGGATTTTTTGTACATCCTGGCAAGATCACTCAGACGTACACCACTCTCATATTTTTCTATGATTTCCTTCTTCAGTTCGATGGTGTTCCTCACTCTCTTTACCACAGGGGTGCCACTAGGAAGCTTCTTTGGACCCATGGTGACTTATTTCACAGTGGCAATAACTAAACCACCAAAAAAGACACCAAATATATTGTGAATCTTTGAAAGAGCGCGCTAGGTAATGTTCTCTCAATGGTAAACAATGCTTCACTGGCGTCCTGCGCTTGCACGGAGCAGGCGGACACGTCTAATACCTTTCGGTAACCGAGGAATTTTTCGCTAACCGATTACGAAAAAAGCTTTCGTTTTCCGAAATTTTTGTTAACGGGACCTTTCGTTAACCGAGGGTCCACTGTACTTCTATTTTATCAATTGAGCACAAGAAATCGCCCAGTCAAATGTTTCAACTACCCAATAAAGTGACCAAAAGTTGGTAATTTGGCCAATTTAACACAATGTTCAAAATATTCCAAATTCAAAATAGGATCCAGAATAAACAATGCAAGCATTCCTGGCACTAAACTAACATTTCCTCTGTTCAATAGTTATGTTTTCAGGCTTTACAAATGAATTCCATTTTAATTTTTATTCACATAATGAATTTTTATTCACACCAAAAAATAGAAGATTTACTCTTATGCAACATTGTAATAATTGTATAAATAATATCAGCACATTCTTGAACGTATATTAGACCCACCAGCTGACTCGTGACGGCATTTGTTTACTCGTGAACATCGGCAAAAATTGAACATTTCCGCTACTTTGAGCTCAGTTTCAAGACATTTTCAGTACTAAAACCAATCAAAATCATCTCTATTTCTGTAATATATATTCCATTCTATCAAATGAGACCAAGAAATCGTGAATACAACTGTAAAAAGCACACAAAAAAACACCGCAAAGTCTCTGTTTTAACCCTTAAACTGTCCACACGTAGATATACGTACACCTGCGTACTGCCCCGAATATTTTGAAAAAAAAAAATCATTTTTTTTTTTTTTAAATGAAGAGCGCATTTTTATAAACAGGATAGGCTAAAAAAAAATTTTAGGGCCAGTACTTACCGAGATATAAGCCCACCAAGTTGGTGCTGGATGCTCACCTGACGGCAACATCAAGTCCTGTTGCTTGCAGAAGTATTGCCGATATACTTTTTTTTCTAGTTTTCATTTTAATTTATATAATTTTTATGTTCTGATAATTACAATTTACAATAGTTCCTGTGATTTCATAGCCAATCTTTGTTCTAACACTAATATTATGTACTGAAATAGTACTCAAATAGTCACAATCACACCAACAGGTGAACATTTTCGCCTACCTTGGTCATTTACTATTGTCTATAAATATATACGAAGTATTTATAGGTCCCAGCAATGTTTTAGACATCCAGGAGTATATATGAAACTCCTTTAAGAATGGTGTTATGACAATTGCCAGATAACTACTGATAAGGCAGTGACATTGATGAATGAATGTGTGCAGGGAACCCTCGCTCTTTCACTCTGTATCTATCTATCTGTCTATCTATCTGTGTCTGTCTGTCTATCTATCTATCTATCTGTCTGTCTGTCTGTCTGTCTGTCTGTATCTGTCTGTCAGTCTGTCTGTATCTGTCTGTATCTCTGTCTGTGTCTGTCTAGCTCTGCTTATCTGTCTTTCTGTTTGCCTGTGTGCCTGGAGTATATGAAACTCCTTGAAGAATGGTGTGTTGACAAGTGTCAGATAACTCTTGACAGCCCAGTGACATTTGATAAATGTCAGCAGTGCTGGAGGGAACCCTCTCTTTTTCAATGTCTATCTGTCTGTCTATCTGTCTGTCTATCTGTATGTCTGTCTGCCTGTATCTATCTGTCTGTTTGTCAAGCTCTGCTTATTTCTGTCTAACTCTACTTATCTGTCTTTCTGTCTGCCTGTGTGTGTGTGTCTTTCCGTCTGCTTGTCTCAGTCTCAGAGTGCGGCTCGTAAGCCAACAGGTATTATACATGATGCAGAAGTGAAGATGCGTATTACTTGCCAGTCATGCTTATTATGCCTTATATCTACAAACATTGTATAGCACTTTGCCTGGAATTTTTGGGTTATCCTAGGTAATTTACACTATGTATAATAACTTCACCTATGTGTACGTACATAGAGAGAGAGAGAGAGAGAGAGAGAGAGAGAGAGAGAGATAGGACATATAGATATAGACAGACAAAGATATAGACAGACAAAGATATAGACATACAAAGATATAGACAGACAAAGATATAGACAGATAGAGAGACAGCCAAAGCCAGCCAGCCTGCCGAATGCATAAGAACATAAGAAAGAAGGAACACTGCAGCAGGCCTACTGGCCCATGCAAGGCAGGTCCATGTCACCCCCCAGCTTAGACCAATGACCCACCTAGTCAGGTCACATCCTCTGAAGGAAGGAGCATGGCATCAGACCTAGTAGCACAAGCTAGTCAGGTCCAACTCACACATACCCACAGCCACTCATGTATTTATCTAACCTATTTTTACTTTCCTCTTATAAGGGGAGTGTTAATGTGACATGACATCAGTGAATCCCTGGTGTTTGCCACAGTATTTGCTCTAGCTGGCACTCAATTGAACTGGTGCTCCCACAAGGTACTAAGTGGTCCCCGATTTTTTTAATACTGCGCACACTGAGGGCACAGATCCATTCTCTCATGTCTAGGCGACTCAGGCCTATCACACTAAATTTGAAGGAATGAAAAATAAAACGTAGATCTACGTTCGGGGCAGTACGCACGTGAACGTATATCTACGTGTGGACAGTTAACCCTTTCAGGGTTATTGACGTACTAGTACGGCTTACGCCCTGGGGTTATTGACGTACTAGTACGCCTAAATTCTAGCGTCCTCAAATCAAGCAGAAACAGGCTGTTAGGCCTAGATGTGATAGAATGGGTCTGTGCGGTCAGTGTGCGCAGTATAAAAAAAATCCTGCACCACACAGTGCATAATGAGGAAAAAAAAACTCTGACCATGTTTTTGGTTTAAAACAGCGACTTTGCAGTCTATTTTCGTATGGTATTTATTGATGTATTCTCGTTTTCTTGGTCTCATTTAATAGATTGGAAGATATATTATAGAAATAGAGAGGATTTTGATTGGTTTGACAAAGACAAGTACACCTTGAAATTGAGCTCAAAGTAGCGAAAATGTTCGATTTTTGACGATGTTCAAGAGTAAACAAATCACACCATGCATCCAATACACATCAACTGGCGAGTCTAATATTCATGCACAAGTGCTCTAATATTATATATACCATTTTTACAATGATGCAGTTGTATACATAACAGTAAATCTTCTATTTTTTTGTGAGAATAAAAATTCAAAATGAAAAGCAAAAGTAATGTAAGAGGGGCCTGGAAACGTGACTAATGAACAGAGAAGACGTTATTTTAGTGCCAGGAATGTCTGCCTTGTTTATTCTGGACCCTATTTTGAAATTGGCATCGTTTGAAATTTGTGTGAAATTGGCAAAATTGCCATTTTCTGACCACTATTTTGGGTAGTTGTAATAGGTAAATAGGCGGTTTCTTGTACTCAATCGATAGCAGAAATGGAGTTCTAGCGAAATAGCTATAATTTTATTTGCTTGAAACATTGGAATTTGCCGAAAATAGGGCTCAAAGTTGGCGAAATCGCTGATGCGTAAGTGTCATGGCTGCCGCTAACTTCGCGAAAGCATAATTCCGTTAGTTTTCTATCAAATTTCATACTTTTTGTGGCGTTATGATCGGAAAAAGATTCTCTATCATTTCATAAGAAAAAATAATTTTTTTTTTTTTTTTAAATTCTTGGACCCTGAGAACGAGTTTCGGAGACCCCCCTTGGACCCTGAAAGGGTTAAGGGTTAATCCAAAATTACAATTGCAGTTTTTTTTCTCTCATTATGCACTGGGTGCTGCAGGATTTGTTTTATGTTGTGCACACTTACTACATAGATGTGTTCTCTCATATCTATGCCCAAATTTACCACTCACAGGTTATCTGAGTGAGCTGAGCTCATGGCGTAGATCTATGGTTTGGACCCTGGCTTCAAAGCCGTAGATCTATGGGACAGACCCTGAAAGGGTTAATAACAAATAAACAAGAACAAGCAGTTTAATATCTGTTGTGATGGATAAACTTCTCATGGGTGTTTGTGAGTCCACACAAGCTAACTCATAAACACATTAAGTTATTACATTTTGATTTTTAAAACGTTCACACTTTGGACAAAATTAGGTGGCAATAATTTCACACTTTGTGGAAAGCTCCTGGTTATGGAGAGGATTTTTCTCAAGTGAGAAGCTTTTGATTCAAGGAATTGGACTTACCCTCTCCTTCTATAGATCAAACCTGAATTTCTATCATCTTCCCAGGCACTGTTATGTGTTTTAGATTTTGCCGTTATGTTTTGCTTGCTTGCTTAATTTTTGTGCTTCCAACTTTTATTGCTTTATAACTTTACCTTTATTATGCTAACATACCATTGTTATTGCAGACCACTGTGTAACTTTCACACTACTCAGGAGACAAACCTTTTATATCAGTTATATTCTTATCTGCTTGACAGACAACGAGCTTCAGTGTGTTGCAACAGTCTCTGATATATACCTCCTCTGGTCTGAGAATCTTAATATTTGATCTTTTTTGTGCATAAAAATGAAAAGATCAAATATTCACATTGTCATATTGATATTGCACAAGTAACCCACATAAAGAAGCTAGAAGCTTACGACAACGTTTTGGTCTGACATGGACCATTTACAAAGTCACACTGTGACTTTGTAAATGGTCCAAGTTTGACCAAAATGTCGTCATAAGCTTCTCTCTCCTATGTGTGGGTTATTTGTGTATTATTCCAGTCACAGTATTGTGCCATTTTGCTCTTTATTGACATTGATTTTTAACCCTTTCACTGTCGGTGTCGTATTAGTACGGCTTACAAGCCAATGTTGGTGCCGTATAAATACGCAAAATTCTAGCGGCTTCAAATCTAGCGGGAGAAAGCTGGTTATCCTACATGTGAGAGAATGGGTCAGCGTGGTCAGTGTGCGTAGTATAAAAAAAAATCCTGCAGACCACAGTGCATGAGAAAAAAAAAACTCTGTGTTTTTGGTTTAAAACAGCGACTTTGAGGTGTATTTTCGTATGGTATTTATGGTTGTATTCTCGTTTTCTTGGTCTCATTTGATAGAATGGAAGATATATTACAGAAATAGAGATGATTTTTATGAAAAGTACCTTGAAATTGTGCTCAAAGTAGCGGAAATGTTAGATTTTTGCCGATGTTCAAGAGTAAACAAATGACGTCATCGTCCAATATGTGTCCAACTGGCCAGTCTAATACGAAGTCATGAATGGGTTGACATTATTTATACAATTTTTACAATAATGCAGTAGTCTGCATAACAGTAAATCTTCTATTTTTTGTGTGAATAAAAATTCAAAATGGAAAACAAGAGTACTATAAGAGGGGCATGGAGACATGACTAATGAACAGAGAAAATGTTATTTTAGTGCCAGGAATGTCTGCATTATTTATTGTGGACCCTATTTTGAAATTTGGGTGAAATTGGCCAAATTGCAAAATTTTGATCATTTTATAGGGTAGTTGAAATCGGTAAATGGGCGGTTTCTTGTACTCAATTGATAGAACAAATGGAGTTCTAGCGAAATAGCTATGAGTTTGGTTGACTGGAACAATGGAATTGGCCAAAAATAGGGCTCAAAGTGGACGAAATCGCCAATGGGTATATATCGAGGAGACCGCTAACTTCATGTTATTACGACTGGGAAAAGATTCTCTCATTTCATAAGAATTTTTTTTTTTTTAAATTCTACAACACTGAGAGCAAGTTTGTGAGCAGCGGTCTCGACAGCGAAAGGGTTAATGTGAGCATGGTTAGTTGTTTACTTTTGCAATTTGTTTAGTATAAGAGTATAAGAGTTTCTTCTTTCTGCTTCTGAGTACTTCACCTCCATAACATCCTAGGCAAGAATCATCCTGTTTCACTTGCCCTTTATTTTTATGAGGAGGGGTTGTTGAGGTGGTTCGGACATGTAGAGAGAATTGAACGAGACAGAATGACTTCGAGAGTGTATAAATCTGTAGTGGAGGGAAGGCGAGGTAGGGGTCGGCCTAGGAAAGGTTGGAGGGAGGGGGTAAAGGAGGTTTTGTGTGCGAGGGGCTTGGACTTCCAGCAAGCATGTGTGAGCGTATTTGATAGGAGTGAATGGAGACAAATGGTTTTTAATACTTGACGTGCTGTTGGAGTGTGAGCAAAGTAACATTTATGAAGGGATTCAGGGAAACCGGCAGGCTGGACTTGAGTCCTGGAGATGAGAAGTACAGTGTCTGCACTCTGAAGGAGGGGTGTTAATGTTGCAGTTTTATAACTGTAGTGTAAAGCACCCCTCTGGCAAGACAGTGATGGAGTGAATGATGATGAAAGTTTTTCTTTTTCGGGCCACCCTGCCTTGGTGGGAATCGGCCGATGTGTTAATAAAAAAAAAAAAAATTCTTTAATTGATTTGTGTGTACATGCAGATGTGTTTCTCTTGATTATCAATTTCAAATTTGTTTTTGAGAGGGAACAGTTATATCCTTTCCCATGGAGATAAGAGGAAATAAACAAAGACAAGAACTAGTAAGAAAACTAGAAGAAAACCCAGAGGGGTGTGTATATACAGCCTCTCCTCACTTAACGACGGAGATAGGGGCCTAAGACCCCGTCGGTAAACAATTTTGTCGCTAATCGAGGAATGACCCCTTACTGACACTTTAAAAGTGTCACCACCCCTCCCTCTCCCCACCTTCTCCCTCTCTTTGTATAGCCTCCAGCCCCACACACTCTCCTATACCTCTCCATATATGTCAGTTTTTATTAATTTGGGTATCTTTATCATGTCTGTCTATCTGTCTGCCTGACTGAATGATTTACTAACTTGACTGAATAACTTACTGACTTGATTGAATGAATTACTGACTTGGCTGAATGACTTACTGACTTGACTGAATGACTTACTGACTTGACTGAATAACTTACTGACTTGACTGAATGAATTACTGATTTGACTGAATGACACACTGACTTGACTGAATGACTAAATGACTTGACTGAATAACTTACTGACTTGGCTGAATGACTTACTGACTTGGCTGAGTGACTTACTGATTTGACTGAATAACTTATTGACTTGGCTGAATGACTTACTGACTTGACTGAATGACTTACTGACTTGACTGAATAACTGACTTGACTTGACTGAATAACTTACTGACTTGACTGAATGACTTACTGACTTGGCTGAATGACTTACTGACTTGACTGAATAACTTACTGACTTGACTGAATGACTTACTTGACTGAATAACTTACTGACTTGAATGAATGACTTACTGACTTGACTGAATGACTTACTGACTTGACTGATTTACAGAAAAAGAGTGTATGTTTAGCACATAACTTTCTGTAATAGTCCCGGTCACTTTTTTTTATGGTGTTGTGACAAGTGTCAGATAACTGATGACATCCAGTGACATTTGATAAATTGCACTGCTGCAGGGAACCCTCCCTTGTGTCATGTTTATTATTATGAAATAAGTATGACATTTAAAGTGCCCCAGAGCGATTATTATTATTTATTAATTATTATTATTATTATTATTATTCTTACCATCAACATACCTTGTTCACTGAGTATAATAATTTCTTAATTAAGCTGCCAGAGAGACACCTAGAATGTAAACACACACACGAACACAACAGCTAACCAGCCCGGTGGTCTGGTGGCTAGAGCTCTCGCTTCACACATGGAGGGCCCGGGTTCGATTCCCGGCGGGTGGAAACATTTCGGGGTGTTTCTTTACACCTGTTGTCATGTTCACCTAGCCGCAAATAGGTACAGTGGACCCCCGAGTTTCGTAAGGTTCTTATTTCGTAAACATCGTGTTTCGCAAGCTTTTTTCGATTTCGAGAATCGTAAAATGGCTCGTGTTTTGTAACGTATTACACCTGTCCACCTGCTCCGCGCCTGCACGGGACGCAGGACGCCGCCAGTGAAGCGTTGTTTACCATTGAGAGAACATTACCTAGCGCGCTCTTTCAAACATTCACACTACATTTGGTGTTTT
>WNWK01045557.1:0-14670 GCA_009830355.1 Cherax destructor
CCTCCAGCGAATGGGTAATAAAAGGGTTTACGTCGTGTTAGATAAAAAATTTTTTTTGCCCGGGGCAAATACATTATTTTTTACGATGTTTATATGTTTTTTATGATTGTGCAGGTTCAAAAAGGTTAAGGAAGCAGTATTGTATTATTTTTCCCCTACAATATATTGGGGCACCAAACATTGGTTTTAAACATTCAGGGAGGCTTTTGATCCCCAAACCCCTCGAATGTTGAGGGATACCTGTACGCTATCAAAAGTGGAGAGAAAACAATACATTTTTTTGATTCAGCATTAGAAAAACTGGGGAACCCCGGCGTCTGGTGCAGTCACCGCCCTTCATACGCGTTTGTTTACAATTCTTGGAATGAATTATTCATTACTTCCCCCTTTGTTTATGAGGCATTTAAAGGTAGTTGTTAGAAACTTCCAGTGAACAGGGGTAATAATATGGCTGTGAAAAATTAATATGGCTGTGTAGGTTTTTGGCTGTGTAGTGTAAAAATTGGGTGTAGTGTAATAATAGGCTGTGTAGTGTAATAATATGGCTGTGTGGTGTAAAAAATTGGCTGTGTAGTGTAATAATATGGCTGTGTAGTGAAAAAATATGGCTGTGTAGTGTAATAATAGGCTGTGTAGTGTAATAATATGACTGTGTAGTGTAATAATATGGCGTGTAGTGTAATAATAAGGCTGTGTAGTGTAATAATTTTGGCTGTGTATTTAGCCTAGGGGTGGCTACATCGTGTACTGTACCTACATCTTCCGCGCCTAAGGCTTCCTACAAATAAATACTACTCACCTCTTGCACAACATTAAGACTACACATTTTTAAGGTAAGTAATGAATGTACTCATTGTTTTCTGTATGAAAAACTATAGTTAATTTTTAAAAAAATGTATTTTTTTTAATTTTTTTGGATGTCTGAAAAGATTAATTGGATTTACATTAATTTTATGGGAAATATTATTTTGGTTTTCGGCCTTTCAGTTTTAGCCCGACCTTTGGAATGGATTAAGGCCGAAAACCGAGGGTCCACTGTATACATAAATACAGTTACAGTTTACGCCCGCTATTCGGCGGCTGGTTAAAAAGAAAATACCCTCATTAGAACAAGAAAATCGATATTTCCATGGGAACAAAATATCACGATTGAACAAGTGCGTCCGGGGGGCCTGTCCGCCCCGGCGTGGGGGGCCAGTCCCCGTTGTTTAAACTCGAAGGCAAAACCCTGCATGCTCAACCAGACATTTCAAATTTTAAATTTTAATTGTTTTGGGGTTTGTTTTAATAAGGTTTAGGCCCCGTGGGGGGAGGCAGTGGTGGAGACAAATGCACACAACCCCACATATAAAAAAAGAGGATTTCGAAGACGTTTTGGCTTGGGCCATTTACAAAATCACACTAGCACAAAGGACAGGTGGAAGGGGGGAAAAGGCAGGCAGACAGGGGGGGCCAAGAAAGGTGGTGGAGGGGTTGGAAAAGTGGACCCCCCCTATTCAAACTTTCCATTCCAGGAGCTGGGTTTTCCAAGGAAATGTTGAGTAGCGATTTTTAATTTTTCCCCTAAAAAAAATGGAAATACAATTAATCAGTTCCTGCTGTCAGGAGGCATGACAAAATAGTCCCACGGGGGAAGGGTATTATTAACTTGGCGGGTTATTTATCCCCCCCAAATTCATCTAATTGGCCTTTAAAAAAAATAAATAACATAAAAACCGTATACACTCTAGAATGAATAAAATATTTTTCATTAGATGTGGTGGTGGGAAGGTGGTGGGGGCGGGCATTCTCGCTACACTGTGAAAACTTTTTTCCCTTTTTTCCCTTTCAGATTTGTTAGTAAAGGGAAAAAACGGGTTTGTAATGTATCTGCATTAGATCACTTCCAGTCATCCAAATAGTGAACAAAATCTAGTTCAGGCTGGTTACAGCCCCAAAAACTGGTTTTTTTACAAAAACTCCCCAAACCCTTTATTTAATCTTGTTTACTCACCCTGCCTCCCACCCTGCCTCTACCACCAATGCCTCTACACCACTGCCTCTCACCCCCCTCTCCACCACTGCCTCTCACCACTGCCTCTCCACCATGCCTCCCCCCCTGCCTCTACCACCACTGCCTCTCACAAATGCCTCTACCCTGCCTCAACCACCACTGCCCCTACCACCACTGCCTCTCCCCCCCTGCCCTCTCCACTGCCTCTACACCACTGCCTCCCCCCCCACCACCCCCCCCATCACCACTGCCTCTATCCCCTGCCTCTCCCCCACTGCCTCTACCACTACTGCCTCTCCCCCCACTGCCTCAAACCCCCCCCCCACTGCCTCTACCACCCCCCCTCCCTCCACTGCCTCTTCCCCCCCCACCCCGCCTCTACCACCCCGCCTCCCCACCACGCCCTACCACCACCGCCTCCCACCACTGCCTCACCACCACTGCCTCCCCCCTGCCTCACCACCACTGCCTCTCACCACTGCCTCTCCACCTCTTTCCTCTTCCACTGGGCCTCTCCACCACTGCCTCTCACCCTGCCTCTACCACCACTGCCTCTCACCACTCCCCACCACCACTGCCTCCCCCCACTGCTTCCCCCACCACTGCCTCTACCACCACTGCCCCCCACCAATGCCTCAACCACCACTGCCTCTCACCACTGCCTCTACCACCCCCTGCCTCTCCCCCCTGCCTCTCACCACCCCTCCCTTTAAAAAAAAAACCCAAAAAATTAAAATTGGGGTAAAATGTTGGTTGGGGGGTTTAATGTTTCTTTTGGATGAAAACCGGGGCCCGGCTCTCCAAGTGCCTGGGCGGACAGGTGAGGGACGATTTGTTCGAATCGTGATATTTTGTTTGCATGGCAATTTTCGATTTTCTTGTTCTAATAACGATATGTTCTATTCCCGGGAAGGCCGTTAAAAATGGGGGGGGCCCACTGTGGTAGTGGAAAGGGGTAGTGGTGGTGAGGAGGTAGTGGGAGTCAGTAAAATTTTAAAGGGAAGGAGCACTGCAATGAAGCGGGCGACCCGCATAGGAAAATTTCACCACTGGGGAAAAAAAATAAAATTTAAAAAATAAAAAAGGAAAAAACAAGGAAAAAAAAAAACCCAGAGGAGAAAGGAGAAAAAAGGGGAAGGGGGAAGGAAAGGGGGGTCGGGTTAACATTTTAAAAAATTTAAAAAGGGGAGGGGAAAGGCGTACAAAAAGCCGGGGTTTAAATTAAAAGGGTTGGTTTTGGGAGGATTCAACCGGGGACAAAAGGAGAGGGTAGAAAATTTTTAACAGAAGCCCAATAAAAAGGGATGAAGGACCCCCAAACATGACAGAAAAGAGCATTTTAGTGTCCCCAAACCTAACACTATTTTTTCCCCCAAAGTCTGTCAAAAAAGGAATCACCGGGGGGGAGAAAGGGAATTGGTAAACCAACCAGGGGGAACCCGGGGGAGGAGGGGGGCCAAAACTGGGTTAGTAAAAGTGTTAGTTCCCCAAAAAGGTTTTTTGATGTCAAGGAACGGAGGAGTTGGAGATTAGAGGACCAGAATGAGGGAAGGCAGGGGCAAGGAGGGTTTCCCAGGTGTGGAGGGTTTGGGAGAGAAGAAAAGTTGTTTGGCAGAAAAAAAGAACCATAAAGGGGAAGGGGTAGGAAGGGAAAAATAAATTATAAAGAGGGGAAATTTCCAAACTGGAGGACCCAAAAATCAAAAACACGGAGAAAGGGGGGAGAAAAAAAGCACTTTTTTGACAAAGGAGGCATGAAAAAAAGAAAAGTAGTGAATGTACATGCCACGGGCATAGGTTTTGGGTACAGGGAAAAAAGAAAAACCTGTAACTGAGCGGTGGACATAAATTTAAACTCTTTTGATTTTTTTCCGTCAGTCTTGCTCTCGTAATAATAATCTTCCAGATTTATCCATTTTTGTGGCGCTCTCCTTCCTGCTCTTGATAACCTGTTTTCTAAGAATCATCACCTTCCCCCCCTATCAACTTGCCCTTTCTTCTCTTAAATCCAACGCTAACATTGTCATGCTCTCTTCTGACAAAGGTAATTATCCTTGATCGAGAGGATTACCCCCAAAAGCTGATGTCTTGCTCTCTGACTCACGTACCTACCTCCCCCGGTTTCCAATCCCTCTTGATGCACCCAAGGGGAACTTTCAACAAAAAACTTAAGACTTTCCTACCTCTGCCCTTCGCTTTAACCTTGTTCAACGTTTTCGGGTCATCTGTCCCTCTCTGCTTTATTTCTATGGCCCCCCCAAAAACTCAAAAACCTGATTTTCTCTGGGTTCCCATCATATTTCCTAGAGGTTCTGTCTTTTATTCTCTTGTTTTTGGCCACCCAAAAACCCTCACTCCCTTTTTTGGCATTTTTTCTCCTGCCCACCCTTCCTCTCAAGATTTCCCTTCCGAACGGGTTTGCTCTCCCCGACCTGTAAGATGCTTAGTCTTGATGTGAGTTCCCTCTTCACTAATGTCCCTCGGGATGATGTCCTTAATTTTCTTAGAGAGAAGGCCAATGAAGGGTTACTTCATCTCCCTTTCCAGTGTCTTTCTTGATCTTATCCGCCTTTGTGTGGATTAATTCCTTTTTTTTTCAAAGGGGAAAAAAATTTTACTCAAACCTTTTGGGGCCCCATGGGCTCTCCTCTATCTCCTGTTTTGCTAATCTTTACATGGAATACTTTTTTAAAACTGTTCTTCCCTTTTTTTGATGTACGTCCTTTACTCTGGCTCCGCTATGTAGATGACATCTTTGCTCTTTTGGGCCCCCTGACTCAAGTCTCTTCCAACCATTTCTTGATGCTCTTAATAATATTGCCCCCTTTCCCTTAAGTTTAAAGCTGATTGGGAATCTAATTCTTTGCTTCCTTTTCCCTTTATGTTCATTCCCCCGCTTTAGTTACAGGTTTTTCCTTTTTTGTGTACCCCGGGGATGCACAGTGGCATGTACATTTTCACTCCCTTTTTTAAATGCCTCCCTTCAAGAAAAGTGTTTTTATCTCCCTCTTTCTCCTCTCTCTGCATTTGTGATCCTCAGTTCCTTGAAGCAGAAATTTCCCCGCTTTATAATTCAAATTTTCCCCCCTTCAAACCCCTTTCCCCTTTCAAGACATACTTTCTTTCTGGCCCAAAAGGACTTTCTTCTCTCCTAAACCCTCTACTCCTTAAACCCCCTCTGCCTTCCCTAAAATCCCCTTGCCTCTAATCTCAACAACCCCTCCATTCCTTAGAAAATCCCAAAATTACCCTTTTGCCCCGAATAAACCCCTTGGGACAAACCCCCAGGGTTCCCCCCCCAAACCCCCCCCTTTTTTTTCTTTTTTCCCTTTTTTCCTTTTTTTTCCCCCACTCTATATTTTGCCCTCCCGTCCCTCTTCAGTACTTTGGAGAAACTGGCATATCTTTTCTGACAGACAAGGGGAAAAAAAAATAGTGTTAGGGTTGCAACCAATAATGCTTTTCGTTGTTAGAGATCCAATCATCCTATTGGGTTTGGGCTTCCACTAAAAATGTCTACCCTACATCCTTTCACAGTCGCCATCTGATTGAATCCTCCCTTATACACAAAATTTTCCCCGTATGAATCTTGGCCCCGGCTTTTTCTTAGATGCTTTCCTCTCCCATTACATTGTTAAATGTTCCAAACTTCAGAACACCCGTGACTTAACCTGATTCCTTCCCCTTTTATCTCTTCCCCTTCTCCCTTTCTCCCTTTTTTCCTCTGGGGTTTTTTTTTCCCTTTTTTTTTGCCTTGTATTTTTCCTTCTTTTTTTTAAATTTCCAATTTTTTTTTCCCCCTCTGTGTTATTGTTCTTTTATGGGCCCCAGGGTTCATTTTTCATTTCTCCTTCCTAAATTTTACTGACTCCTTTTTTACTCTACCCCACCACCACCCCCATTCCCCCCCACCACTTTCTTTTGCCCTTTCCCCGCCCGCCCCCCTCATTACCCCCTCCCCGCCCTTTTTGGGTAGTGTGACTTTGGGAAAATGGGTTTCCAAATCACTGAAACGTCGTCGTAAAAACCCCCCTCTTTTTTATATGTGCGGGTTGTGTGTGCATTGTTCCAACCTTATTGGCCTTTTTTTTTATTTATGGGGGCGTGGTTTGTAGAGGCAGTGGTGAGAGGCAGTGGTGGTAGAGACAGTGGTGAGGGCAGTAGTGGTAAGGAGGTGGTGAGTGGTGAGGGCAGTGGTGGGGTGGTGAGGGCAGTGGTAGAGGCAGTGGTGAGGGAAAACAGTCTTAATGTAGAGTGCTTGGTTTGGGGAGCGACACCCTGGGTTTCATGACCCAGGCGCTCCTATTTTTTTTGCCTTTCCCCGGGGCCCGGCCCAAACCCCAGTGATGGCCTATTTGCAAGAACTGTTGCAACAACATACAAGGAACTGATAAGTGACAAAAAAACTGATGGTGACTACAGTGAAATGGACCAAATGGGACCAAAACAGGAGCCCGGGCCCATTCAAATACCAGACCCCCCCAGCGGGCGTAACCAAAACCAAGAAAATTTTTTTCCACCACACTGAAGTAACTGACTCAATATCAACTGAAAGGGGCCCGAGAAGTCAAAAAAGGGGGAAAATTTAATCAACAAATGGGCAAGGAAACTGTCAGGTCTGTTGTTTTTAAAAAGGTGTTTTTTTTTTCTTCCCCCCCAGTCCCAGGTGGGGGGTGGAATTTTCTTTTAAAACCTGGCTGACGGCATTCAATAACCAGCTACTGCCGGGCGCAGTAACTGGCTACTGCCGACGGCAAACGTTCTAACCATACTGACAGTAGCTGCCCATTATATCAACTGCCCTTTTAAGGGAGGAAAGCACAGGAAAAACCGCAAACCTAAAAAACAAACCCCAAAAGGAAACAGGTTAAAAGCGGGGTTCTTTCCTCAGTGCAAAAAGGTGGGAAGAAAGGTTTAAAGCAAAAATATGTTTTGATAACTTCCATAAACTGACCAGTATACTTGGAAAACATAGGGGGAAAACCCCAAAAATCTAACGAAAAAACCCCCAAAGGGGTTTTAAGGGGCAGTGGCTGTTTTTCCTCCCTGCTTTAAAAAAATGGCTGACACATCAACTCAAGGGGATCAGCCCAAAACCCTTTTTGGCCCCCGTTTAAATGGGATTAGGGGTTTTTGGAAGCACCCTTTTAAATTAAAACTTTTCAACCTGCAAGGTTTGGAGATGACAAGGGTAGGTGAACCCGGACTGTGAAGTGATGAGTAAGGGGTGAGGGGGGGGGAAAAAGGTTAACAAGAAAATTTACAAATAAAAAAATGGTGATTTCTAAGGTTCTACTAGGGCCATTGCTATTTTCTGATAGGATCAGTGGTTTTTTTTTAAATTAAAAAAAAAATAAAAGAAAAAAAGAAAAAAATTGTTATGAAGTGAAAAAGGTGAAGTGACCAGGGCGGAAAGGGGGGGCCCAGCTGATTAATTATATTTTCTAATAAGAATTTCTCTGAAGAAGGAAATAAGTCATGGGGCCCTAAAAAAAGGTGAAGGGGGTTGGAGCCTGGGGGTGAAACCCCAAACGGGGCCATCCTACCAGAAACGTAAGTGTAAATATGGAAAAGGAGGGAACCCCACATATCCAAAAAACAGGGGCCCAACAGCTTTTATAGTGGCTATTAAGTGGGGTGATATCCATACTAACCCAAAGGACCTCAATCTATGGTTTTGCAAAACAAAAATATAAATCAAGGTGATAATGTCGGCCTAGTAGCTGAATGATAACCCCCACCCTTAAATGCAAAAAATAAACCATTTTTAATACCAGACCCCAAAATTTGGGGAAAACTGTACAAAATTAGAAAGAAAAAAAACATACCGTTTTAAAAAATATGTAAGGGTTTTTTGCATGGGGTGGATCGTTTGATTATGGTAATGGGTGATTTCATTTTTTTTGGGAAACAAATGCACTTTGGCAAAATTTTTTTTAGCAATGATGACTTTGTTTTTACCTATTTTTTGCTAATGCCCCCTTTGCCATTTACGGGATGATTATGATTGTCTTAAAAAACAGGCCTTCACTTTTATTCATGTAAACGAAAGATCACTTTTTTAAAAAACTGGCAGAGATTAGGATTTAGCTAACAAAACTAGAGGGCGTTATATACATCCCGGGAATCCTGGTTGGATGATAGGGGTGACTGATGACAAGGTCAAAATAAAAAGGTTCAAATAAAAAAATTGGCCAAAGATAAAAAGGTGGTGGGGAGGCCTACAAAAGGGAAAACCACTTAGCCTATAACCCAAAAACCTGATTTAAATAACAAAAAACGGGAGATCCTAGGGTTTTTTGAAGTTTTGGGTACCCAAAGCCCAAAACCCCATCTTAGTGGGGAACTAGTTATCGCCCTCCCCCCCATGACCAGTTCTTAGGGATTTTTCCGAGAGTTTTTCCCCGGTCTTGATAACAATGTAGACAGTAATATTTTGGGAGATTTTAAAAGAAAAATAACGGGCTATGTAAAAAGGTAAAAAACAAATTCTGGTTTTGAATAGTTACATTCAACTAATTAATACACCAAGGGATCAAAGTTTAGCCCCCCTAATTGACCCCCTTTTTGAAACCCCCTTGAGAACATTAGTCAGGGGGGGCTCTTTAAACGGTCTTTTTGATCTTTTCATCATTTACTGTCCAGGAAAAAAAAGGGGAACGGATAGGCCTACACGGGACAATAAAAAAGGTCCTAGAAACTACAAAAAAAAAGCACTGGAAAATTTATACAAAATTTTGTTGACTGGTCAGTGATAATAAGTTCCCGGGACGTAAATGATGCCTGGGAAAACCAAACAATGTTCCTCCCAATCCGATAAATTGCACCAGTTAAAGAGGTTAGGTTTAAACGGAACCCCCTGGATGACTACTGAGATATTAGATAATAATGAAATTCAGAGCCCAGTTGACAAAAAGATTTAAGGCAAATAGACAGGATATTGCAGCACTAAATAAATTTCCCAAAGGGGTGGGGGCAGAGTGCAAAAGGCTAAAAAAAGGGCGAAAAGGGTTGGCCCTTTTGCCCCAAAAATCGAAGAGTACAAGAAAAACCCCCAAAAACCTCGGGGAACCCAAAAAAAACATTTTGGGGTATACCCCAAAAAACCTGTAGATGATCTAACAAAAATTAAATGTTGAAAAAGGGGGTATGCCAAAAACAACAAAAGTGGGAAATTGTTTTAATTCATACTACACATAAAACTTCCTAGTAATTTTAAATTTAAGCCCCACCCAAATCCCTTTAATACAGACTCTGATAAGTTTAAAACATATTTATATCAAAAAAAAAGGGTAACTCCAAACGTTTGTAAACCCCAGAAAAAGAACAAAGAGGTTAAACCCAACTAAAAAACCCCGGGATAACATCCCGTCTAAGTTCCAAAAAGATAGGGTGCCTCTAAACCCGGGGAAAAATCCATTGCTCACTTTAATAAATCTGCCCCTCCCCCAAATAAGGCCCGGGGGGTTTAAAGGAGGCCAGAGTTACCCCTGTCTTCAAGAAAAAAAAAGTGTTTGATGTCAGAAACCCTAAAAACCTGTTAGAAATTTTTTAAAATTGTAATACCCCAAAATTTTAAGAGGGGGTTGGTGTCTGTCAAGTGGTAAAGGGTTCTTAATGACAACAACTTTTCTTCTATTTTTCCAATCAGGCTTTGGGGGGCTTTTTTCCCCAACCTCCTAAAACCGTGGATTACATGAGAACTGAAATGTCTATGGGAACCCTAGGAATGGTAACTTTAGATTTTGCAAAAGGCCTTGATACTGTAACCCACAATATATTATTGGGGCTTCAAGCTATCTGCATAGGTTCCCGGGGGGTTTTAAACCCCATTTTTGGAAACCAGGAAAAAATTGCCCAAAATCAAAAAAACAGAATAAGAACCCCCAAATAGCATGGGGAGTTCCCCAAGGAAATATTCTGGGCCCCTTTTTATTCCTGAAAATAACAAAAAAGGCACAATACCGGGGACTGGAACAATACACACACAACCCCACATAAAAAAGGGAGGAGCTTAGGGCGGACAAAGGCCCGACTTGGACCATTTACAAAGTCACACTAACACACAGAGGCGGAAGGGAAAGGGGGTTTTTTTTGGGGCAGCGGGGGGGGGAAAGAGAGTGGGGGAAAAAATTTGGGAAAAGTAAAGGGAAATAGAAAAGGTTTTGGGAGAAGTCAATTTGGAAGGGGGACTGCAATGAGGCTAGCCGGGCAAAGGGGGGGGAAAAAAAGGGAGGAAAAAAAGGGGAAAGAAGGGAAAAAAAAAAAAAAAAGAAAAAAGGAAAAACCCCTAGGGGGGAAAAAAAAAAAGAAGGGGAAAAAAGATGAAAGGGGGGAAGGGGAAACAGGTTGTCATGGGTGTTCCAAAAATTTAGAACATTTAAAAATGTAATGGGGGGAAATGCTCTAAATTTAGGGCCCCCGTTTCCTTTTTCCCCTTTTATTTTCCCCTCTTTTTTTTGCTTGGGGGTTTTTTTCCCTTTTCCTTGGGAAGCCTTTTTTTCCCTTTTCCCCCTGCCCCCCTTTTCCTAGCCCAATTCATCCCCCTTTTTCAAATGACTGTCTCCCTCCCTTTCTCACCACCACCACTACAGTTTTCCCCCCGGTTTTGGTTTTAAATTTCCAGATGGATCAAAAACCAAAAACGCGAAAACCCAAAAATATTTTCCCCCTAAAAAAATAAAATTTATTAAAACCGTTTTAGAAACCCCGAAATTTAAAAAAAAAAATTTGGGGGGGGCCCTTTAAAAATAGATTTACATGCACAAATGAAATTAAAAGAATGTGGCACTTTAACCCTTACTGGAAAGGATGATGTTTTTTGGAGGGGAAAAGGGGAAAAGGGGGAGGGGGTAGAAACCCCTTTTTTTAAGGGGGGAAACCCCTCCCAAAAAGGGCTCTAGGGGCCAAGTCCTCATCTGGGGGCACTTCCCCTTTTTTTTGTCTTTTTAAACCTACTTTGGGGCCCGCTTGTGATTCACTGCCCCCTTTGGGACCCCAAATATCTTCCCCGAGAGCCCCTGTATCCCGGCGGTTTCAAAATTCCCCAAAATGGGGCATAAAAATTTTCATTGTAAAAGTAGCCAGCAGGATTGCAACATTTTGTCAAGGGGGATGTTCCCCCCACAATTTTGCACCCTTTTTAAAATTGCACAAATCTCCTTAAAAATTTGGAAGAAGGGACCCTTTCCCTTTTTTCCTCCACTGAAGCAATTTTCAGATCTGTTTTTTTTTGTTGCAGCTCCCTTGCCTCTTCAGTGGTTAGATCTTCATTGTGGGGCCTTCCCCCCAACTCTTCCACATCCTTCCCTTCCCTCCCAAACCCCCTAAAGTCCCCAAAATTCCCAATACTTTCCCCTTCCATAGGTTTAGGTTATTCAAACCCTTCAAAAAACCCCCTTGTACACAATCGGGCCCAAAATTTCTCCCCAAACAGGGGTTCATCTCCTGGAGGTCCCCCCTGCCAAGCATCTATAAGGCCTATGCAATGGGGGGGGTATCGAAGTGACCCCTTTCCCGAACTCTTTTTTGGGTCAATCTAGTGTCTGAGGTTTCCAAAACACCTTTGGGAAAAATTTCTTTGGTGTACAGTTTTTTAAAATTTGCAATGACCTGCTGGTCCCAGGGGAGGAGTGGTGTTAGGAGGCAAGAACTTCACTTTTACAAATCTGAATTCCTTGGCATTTGGTCTTCCAAGTCTTGAGGATAAGGAGCATTTCCTTCCGGGGGGCACTTAATGGCAATTTATTCTCCCAAAAGTATTTCTTCACACTGGGGGCCAAAAAACTTGATTAAAACCCTTCCAGGAAAAAATTTCCCCGGGGGCCCATGCCTTAGCATTAGACTTCCAAAAAACACCTTTACCTTTGTCAACACTGTATTTGCTGAACACTCTGGGATTTTCAGAGGATACACAGTAAAGGCTTTACTTTTAAAACCCCACTAAACTTCCCCCATAACATAAGAGTTAGCCTGTCTTTCAAAGGGTTGTGTCCTGGAAATTACCTTTTCCTCCTGCATGATGTAGGTCCTCCTTGGCATTTTCTTCCAAAAAAGGCCTGTTTGTCCCAAATTTAAAAACTTGTTGGGGTTTTTTAAATTTTTTGCCTCTACATATTCTTTAAACTCACGACAAATTTTCAGCCCCCATCTGAACTGGCACCCTCACCATGCCTTACAACACTGTGTATGCCAGTTTGCTTCTTTAATTTTCGAACCATTTTTTCTGGCCTTAAATTCTCAACCTCAACACTGGTTCCAGGCATTTTCTTTTTCAAGATCGGCGCAAAGCCACTTTTTTTCATATGTTGGTTGCACAACACTATCACCCGCTAGAATTTTTTGGGTTTTTCCACACCAAAACATTTTTTCCCTATTTTCCATTGTTTGGTGATCTCTGTTTTTGTTATCGTATTCACCCCTTTCCCCAAAATTAGCTTCCGTGATTTCCCTTTTTTTTTTGCCACAATGGAACTGATGGTTGATGGGTTTTTTTTGACTATTTCAGCTCAGCAATACGAACCACTATCATATTTTTCTATTATTTCTTTCTTCAGTTCTATGGTTTCCTCTTTTTTACCAAAAAACTTTGGGATAGGGCTTTCTTTTGGGGCCCCTGGTAGCCAAATTTGTGAACCCCAATAATCAAGGGCCAAAAACAATGAATTGTTAATAAATGTTTTTTATAAACTCCTGGGGTGATGTTCACTCAAGCATAAACAATGCTAGACTGCGTGACCCAAAGTGCGTGGGAGGCATGGGGGGCGGGCCTTCCGGCCTTTGATTTCCGGGGCCCATGGACCCGGTCCCATAAGGTGGGAAAAATAAAAAAATGGCAAAAAAAGACCAAAATTTTTCCCCGAAAAGGGAAAAAAAAAACCAAAAAGGGAAAAAATGGGATTTAAACGAAACTAAGGGTGAACCCGTCCCCCTTCTCCATTTTTTCCCACTCTTTAACCCTCTCCCCGTTTTGCCTTTTCCTAAATTAACCCCTTCCGTCTCTTTTTTTTTTGCTTTTAGTTTTTTACAGAAAAAAATGTTTACCTCGGGTTTGAGGGAAACCCTATGTTTGCCCTTATACAATGGTTCAAAAAAACCCAACTTTGCGCTTGCTCTTTTAAGTTTTCCGAAAAAAACCCCGCTAAAATTGGGGAACCCTCTCAAGCCTGCCCGGTTTTTTAGAAAAAAAAATTTGGGAAACCGCCCCTGCGAAAAAAAATTAAATTTCAACCCCCATTCCCCCGGGTTCCCCCAAGTGGTTGGGGGCCCATCAAACCCCTTGTTCCCCCCCAAACCTTTAAGAGCCATTTTTCCCCCGGGGTTTTTTAAAAAAAGGGTTTTGAAGGAATCAAAAATTAAAAAACCCTGCCGCCCTTAAAAAAACCCGACCATTTTTTTTTAAAAAAATTTAAATTATAATTGTTTTTTTGGGAGGTTTTTTCATTAAGTGTGAGGCAGTGGTAGAGGCAGTGGGGAAAAGGGGAGGGTGGTTGGGGGGAGTGATGGTTGAGGCAGTGGTGAGAGGCAGTGGTGGTAGAGGCAGGGGGGTAGAGGCAGTGGTGGGGAGGCAGTGGTGGTTGGGGCAGTGGTGGTTGAGGCGGGGGTGGTTGAGGAAATGGTGGTTGAGGCAGTGGTGGTTTAGGCAGTGGTGGTTGAGGCAGTGGTGGTTGAGGCAGTGGTGAGAGGCAGTGGTGGGGGCAGTGGTGAGAGGCAGTGGTGGTAGGGCAGTGGTGGTAGAGGCAGTGGTGGTAGAGGCAGTGGTGAGAGGCAGTGGTAGGGGGCAGTGGTGGTAGAGGCAGTGGTGGTAGAGGCAGTGGTGAGGGGGCAGTGGTGGTAGAGGCAGTGGTGGTAGAGGCAGTGGTGGTAAGGAGTGGTGGTAGAGGCAGTGGTGGTAGAGGCAGTGGTGGTAGAGGCGGGTTTTGAGGGGGGAGGGGGTTGAGGCAGTGGTGGTAGAGGCAGTGGTGGTAGAGGCGGGGTGGGAGGGAGTGGTGGTAGAGGCAGTGTTGGTAAAAGGGAGTGGTGGTAGAGGCGTGGGAGGGGGGGGTGGTAGAGGCAGTGGTGGTTGAGGCAGTGGTGGTAGAGGCAGTGGTGGGGGCAGTGGTAAAAGGCAGGGTAGAGGCAGTGGTAGAGGCAGTGGTAAATAAACAAGATTAAATGAAAAGGGTTTGGGGGGGAGTTTTGAAAAAAACCAGTTGTTGTTTTTGCTGTTTTAAACCCGACCGTTCGTTTTCCCCCACTTTAAGATGATAAAGGGTCTGGGTGCAGATAGCATTACAAACTCCGTTTTTTTTATACTAACAAAGTCTGAAGGAGGAAAGAATGGGGGATGTTTTCACAGCTGTAGCGGAATGCTCACCACCACCATCCTTCCCAGCCACCCATTCGTAATGACATACATATTTTATTCATTCTAGAGTGTATATCAGGTTTTTTTGTTATTTATATTGTTTATTATGTCATATTAGATGGTGGGGATAAATAAATAAGCTGTCGAGTTGATAATAGCCACAGTGAAGTATACTATTTTGTCAGTTTCCCGAAACAGGAACGGATTAATTGTATTTTAATTTTTTCTTTTAGGAAAAATTAAAGGGCCTTTTTAAACATTTTACTTAAGAACAAGTCCCAACGGATTAAATTTAAGGGGGGGGGTCCACGTACTCTGGCTGGCCAGCCAG
>WNWK01045558.1:5000-12500 GCA_009830355.1 Cherax destructor
CAAACTCACACACGAACCCTCTACAATTCCACGCTTGTCTACCTGCTCATGTATCCACTTACCGCTCATCCACTCATCCACCCTCCCACTCGTCTACCACCCCATCCATCCATTACTCCCCCCACCCTCTATACTTACCACTCACTCATTAAACTCTCACCACCCCACCCACTCAATCACCAATACTGACAGGGGGAACTCTTAGACGTTCAAGTTCCCCTCAGGCGTATTCCTCTCCTCTTGTGTAAGCCCCGAATAAAAATGGTTTTGCTGGGAATTCCTGGCTGGGCTAGATGTCCCTTTTTCCAATCCACTTGTACCTTGTTCCATCCCTGTATTAAAAACTCCAAAGGTAAGAGAATTTTCAACATAACAAAGATGAACAGCTAGAATAGTACCAGAAGGAAAAAACAAACTAGAAAGTCAAGATCTAAGGGGAATGAACTGTGAAGCTAAAAAAAAATAGTAATAATGTTAAATTATCGACAGAATGTTTTGAAAATGGACAAATTATTGTGGCAACGTTTCCTTACAGGAGACAGAAACGTTCCCCAAAAAATGTCACTTAGTTGAATCTTTCCAATTTTTTAAAAAAAAAAACTTGCAGCACTAGAGGATAAAAGAACCATGGTAGATATGATTGACAGGGAGATACCAGAACTTGTTAAGACAGACACCGAACGACTGTTTGAGGAAGATCGTAGCACGGGGCAAAGGCGGAAGAAGGGGGCAGAAATGCCAAGAAGAATTTTTTCGTTACACGATTATTAGAAAATTTAATTTCCCGGACGAAGATGTTGGCAGGGCTAATTAAACACACAGACTTAAAAATTTTGATAGGGGCCCTGAGGCCAGGGATTTTGTGGGGTTGTTTTGACAGGCAGAGCCAGTAGATACAAGATAGAATCAGTTCATATCAACGTTTTGAAAGTTAAGTGGGAGTCCAAGAGTTTAAATTCAAAATCCGTAAACATAACTAGGTATTTACATATAAACCTTCATTCTTCTTCCCTAGTTTTTCCCTTCTTTCCTCCCACCCCCTCCCCCCTTCTTTCCTTTCTCCTTCATTTATCCCTCCCCCCCCTGCTACCCGTCACCGCTGATCAATTATCCGCCCTTTACAACTCAGCAAACGGAGGGAAACCTCGCTTCAAAAGGCCAATGAACCAACCTGGCAACGCTTCGTCTTTATCAGGCCCCCCTTACCGGTTTAACGAATATCTGGTTATCATCTCCCCTTTTATAAATGCAACCCTGATTTGCTTCAGTGCAGACAAAAAAAACTTAAGTCGGTGTTCACGTTTATTTTCTTCCAGGGCACCGGGGGTCGTGCTAACTTTAAAGAGATGAAATACAAAGGGCAGAAAACGAGGCTGGTTTCAGAAATTGAAAAGTTCTCATGACAGTAAAAAGGGGAAATACAGTTATTCTTCTTTGGGGTAAATTTTAGGAAATCAATAAAAATTTTAAGTTTTATTGAGGGGGAAATTCAAGAGAACTGGAAATTTCAAATATGATCTTCAAGAGAACTGAAAATTTTGAAGAATGATCTTCCAAAAGAACTGGAAATTCCAAGTAAGAGTTTCAAGTGGACTGGAAACTCCAAATCTAAAGCTTCAAGTGACCTGGAAATTTCAGTGCGTTAAAAGACTGGGAATTCAGAAAGTAGTACAAAAAGGGACTCAGTTCCCTACCCACCCCTTCCCCGACGGAAGGGTAAAGTAGGAAACCAGACCTCGAGACCCCCACCAGCGCCAAACACACAATAGACGTGTTAATGAGACTAGCCAGAGAGCGATGGTATCTCAATTTCCCCGGCTGGTCTGCGGCCAGGGCGACGAAGCCTCACTAACCCCTCCTTGTCTTGGCTTCCATCCTGATAAACCTTTACTGGAATCCCTGACGATATCCTCATAGCCCCACTGAAGTCTCCCAGGTTGGCAGATTTCAACACTGTATTAATCCCATCCTGCGTGATGGAATATGACATAAAAAGAAGCTTTTTTTCCCACTGTATAATTGCCCCATATAGAATAGGGTAGAAAAACACTTCAGATGTATCTAATTTTGTAGAGTGTGAAGCCACCCTGTGTGCTGGCTCTACACTGCTTAATTAAACACTTCAAGGAAGGTGAATCACATTGGTATATCAGCCCCCGGTAGGTTCATGACGGAGAGTCAGGATAATTCGTTCCACCACTGGCTCACCTTGGCATTTTATCGTCCACTATTTTGTCGTCACTGTCTTCAAGGAAGGAGAGGAGGGGAAAAAAATGAATTTCAAAGGGTTAGAGATGAGAATAGATGGAAGGGTAAAATGGGTGAATGGAGGGAAGTGTATTGGATGGAAGAGAGAGATACATGACAACAGTCTCCCTAATGCAATCGTTTAAGGCTTCCTAATGCTGATTTTCTCGCTCCCAAAAATCCGATCACGCACTGTCCATTGATATTAATGTGGGTATTTAATATCTCAAATTTTGAGTGCTTTTGATGCTATCGGATAATTGAGGTTTGCCGATAATAGGATGGCATCTCCGGTTCAAAAGGGAGGGGAGGAGGAAAGGAGAGGGGAAAGGGGAGGGAGAGAGAAGAGGGAAGAGAGGGGAATTGTGAGGAAGGGATAAAGAGCTGGGGGAAGGAAAAATGAAAAGCACTTGCCGAGGAAGGAAAAAGATAAGTGAAGGTAGAGGAGAAACAGACGAGGAAAGAAAGAGATAAGTGAAGGTAGAGGAGAAACAAAAGTATATCGAAAACTTTCACATTCCTATTGTACAATTTAACATGACGAATTGGCTGTGAGGTCTCCTGTAATCTACTTACCTGGGGGGTTCCGGGGTCACTGCCCCTGCTGTTTAGTCCTTGACAGAGGACATTCAGAAAACCATACGACGACAAGAGGGCCCAAGCTAGCAATAACAACATCGATTCTTTTCTTTAAAAAAAAACCGGGAAAAAAACCCAGGAAATAAGAAAAAGAATAAACATTGTGAGCTCTAAAACTAATCACAAATAAATACAAAAAAGGGTTGAAAGGTCTGCAAAAAAAAAGCAATAGGCCCCTGGCAGAATCTAGTCATAAATCTTTAGAAAATAGATGAACTTCTCAGCCCCATGTCAAGCATCTACAAGGGGGTCAGCAGACATTAGAACTATCTGACAGCTAAAGACTGTTAATAAAAACCCCACGAAAGGGGTTGGGGTTTACACCTAAGGCGAGTGAGGCGTAAAACCGGGCCCCATGCTTTCCCAAACCCCACCCTTTTCCGTGGTTTTTTTGGCAATCGGGTTATTACGATTTCGTGAGTTATGTCAAATATATATATATATATATATGAATAACCTCTAGATGATTTTGAAACCTTTTTAAACTTAGAAAGAACCCCTTAGAATCTGTCAACAGCAATTTCAATAAAACAATAAAACATCTATTGAAAAAAAAAAATAAATTTAAATTAAAAAATTTTACTTCTACTAATCCATCTTTACCTTTATATGTATGGATTAATAAAAACCCCACAAACCTGGTAATCCTGTTAGACCAATTATTAGCTTTTGGGTTCAGTTTCTTATAAACTTTCTAAATGGCTTGTTGATATTTTGAGCCCAATTGTTGGAAAAATTTCTAATTTTAATGTTAAAAACAACTTAGATTTAGTTGATAAATTAAGCACCTTGACTGATTTAAATGATTTCAATATGGTTAGTTTTGATGTTACCTCCTTGTTTACAAAAGTTCCAGTTGATGATTTCTAAGGTTCTTATCTGAAGAACTGGTTAATTATGATTTACCATTGCCAGTTCCCCTCTATCTTTAAAACTTAAAAAAACTTTGTATTGTTGATGCAAAATTTGTATTTAATGATGATTTTTACACTAAAGGAAGTTTGGTATGGCAAGGGGAAATCCTTTTTCACCTGTTCTTAGTAATTTATATATGGAAATTTTTTCGAAACAAGATTGCTTAACACTATCCTTCCCAATAGAGCTAAGTGGTATAGATATGTTGATGATATTTTGTGCCTTATGCCAAAGGGGTAGATAAAAACCCATTTCCTTGTTAAATTAAATAGCTTAGCTCATTCTATAAATTTTACTGTTAAAATTCGAAGAAAATAACTCATTCCCCTTTCCCTAGATTTTTTTTATTTTTTAAAGGGTAACATTGTTTTTTTAAATTTAAAATTTACAAAAAACCCTTCAAATAATTGTTCCTATGTACACTATTACTCTTCACATCAAGATAGAGTTAAAGTTGGGTTTTTTTCTTCAATTTTTTTGAGAGCTTTAGGGGTATTTGTGGTAAAGAGTTCATAGATGAAGAAATCTCTAAAATTTATGAAATAGCTAATGATTTAAAATCCCAAAGAAACAAAATTTGATAAATCTTTTAAAATAGCTAGGAATACTTTTTACAATCCAAAAAGGGGCAAAACCTTATTCAACCAAAAATATGTTGGGGTTTTCCCTTACCATGAAAAAATTGGTTTTATATGCCTTCCTTTCTTAAAATTTTAATATCAAAGTTGTATTTAAAAATCTTGATACAGTAAAAAAAACTTTTGATAAAAAATTCCCCCAAAATGCTGACGGATGTGTCTATAAGATTCCCTGTAAAATATGCGATAAAAATTTATTTTGGTCAAACTGGTAAAAGTCTTGAACTAAGATTAAAACAACATAAATATAGCATTAGAACTGGACAAAAATTCTAATGCTCTATTTTTTCATGTGGGGAAAATTTTAACCATCCCAAATTTATTTTCAAAATGCTGAGAAGGTTGTATCAAGCAAGTCCATGGTTGAGAGAAATATAATAGAATCATGTTTCATTAAAAACAGTTTTTTAAAAAAAATGAATATTTCTTTTGGTTTATATAAATTTGGGTTCATTTATAATTAATAAAATTTGGGAAGAATTTAATAATAAATTGGACTAATCTTAATTCTTGGGAAGAGTTTCAGGTCCTTTCTTATTTTCCTCTTCACCCCGAGTCGTGCGATGTTACGCTACTGTGGGGGTAGTCTTTGTTAATTTTGATGTGACTGTGAGGGTGATTTGCCCCTTATATAAGCCCTTCTTGTCATGTTTCCTGTTATAGTTCCTTGATAATGTGAGTAGTCACGAAAGCGCTTGGAATTCTTCTATTTTTTATAGTGGTTTTTTTGCATATTTTTATATCACCTGTTTACTGTGATCTTTTTTCATATATATATATATATATATATATATATATATATATATATATATATATATATATATATATATATATATATATATATATAAATATATATTTTTATATATATAAAAATATATATATATATATATATATATATATATATATATATATATATATATATATATATATATATATATATATATTTAAAGGAAAAAACAAATATATGGGTCCCACCTCCCTTAAAACTTTGTTAAGCGTTTTGAATAAAATAAGAAGTGTAGAGCAACTAGAATCAAAATAGATAATAACAGATATATAGGAGGTTTTTATATTTCGCCTTTCCCCAGGAACTTCTTCAGTCTCCGAGAAGGAGCTCATGCTGGGGAAAACGTCCCCTCAGTGTCCTAATATTCACTTGCTTCAGTGTCTCCATTCCTGTTGGTGTTAATTACCAGATTTGACATACTTTTAGACTATGTTTGTCCTGGGTGAATCTTTATGCCCTTGGTACAAACCTTTGAGGCTAGTCTTAGTTTTTTTATTTTCTCAGAACCAAGAGTATTTCTACCATAATCGTGACCAATAACTGTCATTCCTCAATCGTAACAAAAAAAAGGGAAAAAAAAACAAGTGAGTGACCACATTAAGTTTTAAATTAGCCTCTAGGTAAGGGTTCCTTGCGTGGTGACATCTGGTGACGTCTCATTTGCATCAGTTCCATATGTCCCCATTAGCTGATCCCCCGGGAAAGGCCTCATGGAAAAGGTAGTGTGCTAGACCCCGCCCATTGGAACTGGCCATGATCGGCGGGGTTAAACGGGATTTAGGGGAAAAGTTTCTCTAGACCTGCTGCCTCTTTTCACCTTCCATTAGCTATGTACCTACGTATTATTAAATAAATGTTTCACAAAACTGAAAAATACATTCATCAGACACTTGGGAACCTTGGTATTTTTGGGGTCGTTTTTAACCATGACTTTAACCATCCAATACGGGAATTTAAAGTTGGAAGACGTGAAGTGGTAATCTCGGTTGACCTCTGTTGCTGTTGCGAGTCTCATCCTCGAGAGGAATCGAAGGATCTTAATGGATAATAGAAATATTTCTTGTGGGGGATTAATGGGAAAAACGTCATTTTCATCTGCATTTGTGACGAAAGAAACTACTCCACTAAATGACAACATACCACTGACGTGGGCCCTTTAAGGGAAGCACGGTCAAATTTCCCAAGTCTTTTTACCTGCTGGCTATTTAATACACCTGTCCTTTTCCTCCCTTGGCCTTATCAAGTATTCATCACCTGGATACACGCACAAAGTACACACAAACTAGTTTGCAGGCGCGCACTCTTACTCACACTTGTTTCCCTGTTACATTATCCTTTTCCTCAAATATCAATCCCCAAGCGCACACACATACACACCCCCCTTCCTTCCCTTCCTCGTCTCTTCCCCTCCATCCCAGCATCCAGTCAAAAAACCTCACATAATAGACGACAACGTCTGGGGGCGAGATTGTCCCCCTTTTAAATCGCTCAATAATAGGCTACGAGCAACATATTCCTCTCAGGGCTTCGGGGCCGGTTCTTTCTGGTTTATAAATCCCCTAATTGTTAAAGTATTACAGTTAGTCCTGAGCGATGTTTTCCCCGGCGTTTATCTGATCGTGAAAATTTTCAGTACGGGGGGGGGAAGGGTGAGTGATACGGTGTATGAGGTGATGCTGGTGAAGGAAATGTTGTGTGTGTGTCGGGGAGATAGAATGTGAGAGACTGGGAATGTGAGAGTGAAGTGAATGTCATACCTGGGGTAAGAAGGTTATGGGAAAATGGTCAATTTTTAAATACGATTTGATACATCAGCATCGTGCTGCTGTTTTATATTAGTTGCATTGGGAAAACAAAAACTAGTTACCTACCCGGGTTTACCCGGAGGGTGTTCCGGGGTCAACGCCCCCGCGGGTCAGTCCTTTATCAGGCCTTCCGGTGGCTCAGGACCTGATAAACCAAGCTGTTACTGCTGGTCGCCCTAGTCCAACGTATAAATACAGCCCGGCTGATCGGGGACTGATCTTAGGGATCTGTCCCCTCCATCTTGAAAACATAGGCAGCTAAATGTTTACCTGACGTATTCTAACCAAAACAGATTTCATATAAACAGGGGAAATCAGCAAATGAAAGTATCGTTACAATTTCCACCTATGGGTTGTAACTGCTGGCTCCCAAAGGTTTTGTACCGCATGGGGAAAAAATTTCTTTGTATAAAATTTTTTTCTCTTCTATAGTGACGGAATATGCTGCAGGATGGGGACTGATTACCGG
>WNWK01045559.1:0-14670 GCA_009830355.1 Cherax destructor
GGGCAGCACCATAGTGCCGCGCAGTTTGAAACAGCCTCTGGATAGGCTGTTTACATATGGCGCCTAGCTAACCTAAGAACACCATTCCGACATCTTAATAAAGAATCGTTCAGGACCCTGTACACTGTGTACGTTAGGCCCATACTGGAGTATGCAGCCCAGTTTGGAACCCACATCTAGCCAAGCACATAAAGAAGCTAGAGAAAGTGCAAGGTTTGCAACAAGACTAGTCCCGGAGCTAAGGGTATGTCCTACGAGGAGAGGTTAAGGGAAATCGACCTGACGATACTGGAGGACAGGAGAGATAGGGAGGACATGATAACGACATATAAGACACTGAGAGGAATTGACAAGGTGGACAGAGACAGAATGTTCCAGAGATGGGACACAGCAACAAGGGGACACAGTTGGAAGTTGAATACTCAGATGAATCACAGGGATGTTAGGAAGTATTTCTTCAGTCATAGAGTGGTCGGGAAGTGGAATAGCTTGGGAAGCGATGTAGTGGAGGCAGGTTCCATACAAGCTTTAAGGAGAGGTATGATAAAGCTCATGGAGCATGGAGCGTGACCCAGTAGCGGCTAGTGAAGAGGCGGGGCCAGGAGCTATGAATCGACCCTGCAACCACAACTAGGTGAGTACAACTAGGTGAGTACACACATATGAAAGCCCCTTTGGGCCAGTGACCACGTGGTTCTAAGCTTGGAATACATAGTAGAGTTGCAAGTGGAGAGGGAAGCAGGAAGGGCAGGACGAATGAAGCCAAACTACAAGAGAAGGGACTACGCATGCATGAAGAATTTCCTGAACAAGGTTCAGTGGGACAGAGAACTGGCAGGGAAGTCAGTTAACGAGATGATGGAATATGTGACAACAATATGCAAGGAAGCTGAGGAGAGGTTTGTACCCAAGGGTAACAGGAATAACGAAAAAGCCAGGATGAACCTGTGGTTCACCCAAAGGTGCAGGAAGGCCAAAACCAAGTGTGGTAGAGAATGGAAGAAGTATAGAAGGCAAAGGACCCAGGAGAATAAGGAGAGCAGTCGTAGAGCCAGAAATGAATATGCACAGGTAAGAAGGGAGGCCCAAAGACAATACGAGAATGACATAGCAGCGAAAGCCAAATCTGACCCAAAGCTGTTGTACAGCCACATTAGGAGGAAAACAACAGTCAAGGACCAGGTAATCAGGCTGAGGAAGGAAGGAGGGAAGGTCACAAAAATGACTACGAAGTATGTGAGGAGCTCAACATGAGATTCAAAGAAGTGTTCACAGAGGAAACAGAAGGAACTCCTGAAGGATGGAAAGGTGGGGTGCACCATCAAGTGTTGGACACAATACATACAACCGTAGAAGAAGTGAGGAGGCTGCTAAGTGAACTAGATACCTCTAAGTGAACTAGATACCTCTTGTAATCTCAAACCCATTGTACATCTTTTATCATGTCAAAATAAATTATTACTATTACTATTACTAAAGGCGAGGGGCCGGATAACATCTCTCCATGGGTCCTGAGAGAGGAGCAGAGGCGCTTTTGTACCACTAACGACAATCTTTAACACATCTATCGAAACAGGACGACTACCTGAGGTTTGGAAGACAGCAACTGTACTACCAATTTTTAAAAAAGGAGACAGACACGAAGCGTTAAAATACAGACCAGTGTCACTGACGTGTATAGTATGCAAGGTCATGGAAATAATTATCAGGAGAAGGGTGGTGGCGCACTTAGAAAGGAATTAGCTTATCAGGGACAGCCAGCACGGTTTCAGGGACGGGAAATCCTGCATCACAAACCTACTGGAGTTCTATGACAGGGTGACGGCCGTAAGACAAGAGAGAGAGAGAGAGGGGTGGGTAGATTGCATTTTCTTGGATTGTAAGGAAGCATTTGAAACAGTTCCACACAAGAGATTAATGCAAAATCTGGAGGACCAGGCAGGGATAACAGGGAAGGAATTACAATGGATCAGTGAATACCTGTCAGGAAGACAACAGCGAGTCATGGTACGTGGCGAGGTGTCAGAGTGGGCGCCTGTAACGAGTGGGGTGCCACTGGGATCAGTCCTAGGACCGGTGCTGTTTCTGGTATTTGCGAACGACATGACGGAAGAAATAGACTCTGAAGTGTCCCTGTTTGCAGATGATGTGAAGTTAATGATAAGAATTCAGTCGGAAGAGGACCAGGCAGAACTACAGACGAATCTAGACAGGGTGCAGGCCTGGTCCAGCAACTGGCTCCTGTAGTTCAACCCCACCAAGTGCAAAGTCATGAAGATTGGGGAAGGGCAAAGAAGACCACAGACGGAGTACAATCTAGGGGGCCAGAGCCTACAAACCTCACTCAAGGAAAAGGATGTTGGAGTGAGTATAACACCTGGCACATCTCCTAAGGCGCACATCAACCAAATAACTGCTGCAGCATATGGGCGCCTGGCAAACCTAAGAACAACATTCTGACATCTAAATAAGGAGTCATTCAGGACCCTGTACACTGTGTACGTTAGGCCCATATTGGAGTATGCAACGCCAGTTTGGAACCCTCACCTAGCCAAGCATGTAAGGAAACTAGAGAAAGTGCAAAGGTTTGCAACAAGACTAGTCCCGGAGCTAAGGGGTATGTCCTACGAGGAGAGGTGAAGGGAAATCGACTTGACGACACTGGAAGACAGGAGAGATAGGGGGGATATGATAACAACATATAAAATACTGAGAGGAATCGACAAGGTGGACAGAGACAGGATGTTCCAGAGATGGGACACAGCAACAAGGGATCACAATTGGAAGTTGAAGACTCAGATGAACCACATGGATGTTAGGAAGTATTTATTTAGTCACAGAGTTGTCAGGAAGTGGAATAGTCTGGGTAGTCATGTAGTGGAGGCACGATCCATACATAGCTTTAAGAAGAGGTATGATAAAGCTCATGGAGTGGGAAGAACGACCGAGTAGCGGCCAGTGAAGAGGCGGGGCCAGGAGCTGTGACTCGACCCCTGCAACCACAACTATGTAAGTACACACACACACGCGCGAGCGAGCGCGAGCGCGCGTGTCACTGACGCGTATAGTATGCAAAGTCATGGAGAAGACCATCAGGAGGAGAGTGGTGGAGCACCTAGAAAGACAAGCTTATAAACGACAACCAGCACGGTTTCAGGGAAGGAAAATCCTGTGTCACAAACCTACTGGAGTTTTATGACAAGGTAACAGCAGTAAGACACGAGAGAGAGGGGTGGATAGACTGCATTTTCTTGGACTGCAAGAAGGCGTTCGACACAGTTCATCACAAGAGGTTAATGCAAAAGCTAGAGGATCAGGCACACGTAACAAGAAAGGCACTGCAATGGATCAGATAATACCTCACAGGGAGGCAACAACGAGTCATGGTACGTGACGAGGTGTCAGAGGGGGCACCTGTGACGAGTGGGGTTCCACAGGGGTCAGTCCTAGGACCTGTGCTGTTTTTAGTGTATGTGAATGACATAACGGAATGGATAGACTAAGAAGTGTCCCTGTTTGCAGATGATGTGAAGTTAATGAGAAGAATTAAATCAGTCGAGGATCAGGCAGGACTACAAAGAGACCTGGACAGGCTACAAGCCTGGTATAGAAACTTGTTTGGACTGCCCCCTTGTAAGCTGCACTCTGGGCAAGCACTGTTGACACCGACACTCTGAGACACTTCTCTCAGACTTACAAGTGGCTATGGTACAAATTTCTATCTAATTGCAGCAAGGGGAACCCCACACTGCCTACACAATACTGGAAGGGGTTTTACTTACTTGAATTAAAAAGGGTGGCTATGTGTCCTGGTCTTCCTTATATATAACCCCTCCTAACACCATGTGCAGTGGAGAAACTTTGTCTGCAAAAGATGGGGTAATTAGTGTCCTGCCTGCACCTCAGAGTTCCCTGGTTCCTAGGATGTCCCTTGAGTAATATATGCAGTAAGTAACACTAGCTTCCAGACTGAACTTAAGAGACGACGCTGGTACATACCAACACAAAGGCGTCCGTCTGCTTAAGACCCACAGATAACTTCACTAACGTTTCCCCCAGAAAACTGGCCAGATACTGAGAGAAAGAAAGCCTAGTCTTACTGTAATGGGTCTGGATGGAGGCAGATTTCCACGGTACTTCGGGATCTCCTCCAGGGCCCCAGGACAGATGTTGGGTCACGTGGGGGTGCTGCTCGATCTCAGCACGTCTTGTTCGTGTGGAGTCTGGTCTGGTAAGAACGTAGGTCACAATTTGTGACCGCCACACTGCCTAGATTCAAGTGTGGGCTGCCAGTTGTCTCTAGCTAACATAACCTAATGCTTGCCTATTCAGGCCTATAACTACCTATATTAGGGTGCTAGAGCTACAGTATTAATATCTAACGTTGCCTTGATAATCCTACTATTAGTTTCGAACTGTACAAACTTGCCTAGGTGTGCCTAGGTGGATAAATCTATCAATTAAAATATACACAATAGTCACCTTCAAAGCTGGAGTGTGTAGTTGTTTTGTTGGGTGTGTGGGTTTATAAACTCCGAGGGCCAATCCACGGTATGTTTAAGGCTCCTAATGGCTCACTTACCCTGTGGAACTTTTAGTGACTAAAAGAGTTTCCACACCTGGTCCAGTAACTGGCTCATTGAATTTAACCCTGCCAAACACAAAGTCATGAAGATCGGGGAAGGGCAAAGAAGACCGCAGGCAGAGTATAGTCTAGGTGGCCAAAGACTGCAAACCTCTCTCTAGGAAAAAGATCTTGGGGTGAGTATAATACCGAGCACATCTCCTGAGGCACACATCAATCAGATAACTGCTGCAGCATACGGGCGTCTAGCAAACCTAAGACTAGCGTTCCAATACCTCACTAAGGAATCGTTCAAGACTCTATACACCATATACGTCAGGCCCATACTGGAGTATGCAGCACCAGTTTGGAACACACACCTGGTCAAGCACGTCAAGAAATTAGAGAAAGTGCTAAGGTTTGCAACAAGACTAGTCCCAGAGCTAAGGGATTGTATTACGAAGAAAGGTTAAGGAAAATCGGCCTGACGACACTACAGGACAGGAGGGTTAGGGGAGACATGATAACGACATATAAAATATTATGAGGAATAGATAAGGTGGACAGAGACAGGATGTTCCAGAGATGGGACACAAAACAAGGGGTCACAATTGGAAGTTGAAGACTCCTATGAGTCAAAGGGATGTTAGGAAGTATTTCTTCAGTCATAGAGTTGTCAGGAAGTGGAATAGTTTGGGAAGTGACGTAGTGGAGGCAGGAACCATACATAGTTTTAAGACGAGGTTAGATAAAGCTCATGGCAGAGAGTGTGCATAGTTCCTTTGTATAAAGGCAAAGGGGGACAAAGGAGAGTGCAAAAATTATAGGGGAATAAGTCTGGTGAGTATACCTTGTAAAGTGTATGGTAGAGTTATTATTGAAAGAATTAAGAGCAAAACGGAGAGTAGGATAGCAGATAAACAAGAAGGTTTTAGGAAAGGTACGGGGTGTGTAGACCAAGTGTTTACAGTGAAACATATAGCTGAACAGTATTTAGATAAGGGTAAAGAAGTTTTTGTGGCATTTATGAATTTGGAAAAGGCGTATGACAGGGTGGATAGGGGGGCAATGTGGCAGATGTTGTAGGTGTATGGAATAGGAGGTAGGATACTGAAAGCATTGAAGAGTTTATACGAGGATAGTGAGGCTCAGGTTAGAGTATGTAGGAGAGAGGGAGATTATTTCCCAGTAAAAGTAGGCCTTAGACAAGGATGTGTGATGTCACCATGGCTATTCAATCTATTTATAGATGGGGTTGTAAGAGAAGTGAATGCACGGGTGTTGGCAAGAGGTGTGGGGTTAAAAGATAAAGAATCTAACACAAAGTTGGAGTTGTCACAGCTGCTTTTTGCTGATGACACTGTGCTTTTGGGAGATTCTGAAGACAAGTTGCAGAGGTTGGTGGATGAGTTTGGTAGGGTATGTAAAAGAATGAAATTGAAAGTGAATATAGGAAAGAGTAAGGTGATGTGGATAATAAAAAGATTAGGAGATGAAAGATTGGATATCAGATGGGGCTATGAAGGATGAGGTGAATCATAGAATTGATGAGGGTAAAAAGGTAAATGGTGCACTTAGGAGTCTGTGGAGACAAAGAACTTTGTCCGTGGAAGCAAAGATGGGAATGTATGAGAGTATAGTTATACCAACACTCTTATATGGGTGTGAAGCATGGGTGGTGAATGTTGCAACAAGGAGAAGGCTGGAGGCAGTGGAGATGTCATGTCCGAGATCAAGGTGTGGTGTGAATATAATGCAGCGAATTCGTAGTGGAAATTAGGAGGAGGTGCGGGATTACCAAGACTATTATCCAGACGGCTGAGGAGGGGTTGTTGAGGTGGTTTGGACATGTAGAGAGGATGGAACAAAGTAGAATGACTTTGAGAGTGACTGCTGTAGTGGAGGGACGGTGGGGTAGGGGTCGGCCTAGGAAAGGTTGGAGGGAGGGGGTAAAGAAGGTTTTGTGTGCGAGGGGCTTGGACTTCCAACAAGCATGCATGAGCGTATTTGATAGGAGTGAATGGAGACAAATGGTTTTTAATACTTGACGTGCTGTTGGAGTGGAAGCAAAGTAACTTTTATGAAGGGATTCAGGGAAACCGTCAGGCCGGACTTGAGTCCTGGAGATGGGAAGTACAGTGCCTGCACTCTGAAGGATGGATGTTAAATGTTGCAGTTTTAAAATTGTAGTGTAAGCATGCCTCTGGCAAGACAGTGATGGAGTGAATGATGATGAAAGTTTTTCTTTTTCGGGCCACCCTGCCTTGGTGGGAAACACACCTCGACCCTAAGACCCTCCGTATTGCAGTGGCTCTGCGCCTTGCTGCCCCAATTCACACGGAATATACGTGTATTTGCAGCAATGCGCAAGCCAACCAATATGGTCTACATGGTCTAAACTGCTCCAAACCCAAGGGCTGGCATGCAAGACACAATGAAGTCAAAGACATCATAAAGAGAACCCTTGCTACAGCTGGATGCCCAGCCGAGAGAGAGCCCTGATCACTAGCAGCCAACAATACTCACTCCAGCAAACCGCCCCGACGGGATCACCATCTATCCTTGGAAGAATGGCAAGCTCTTAGAATGGGACTATACCTGTGTGTCGACACTGGCTGACACCTACATCCATCACAGTGTCTGGCGACAAGGAAGAGCTTCTGACCACAGGGAGGAGTACAAGATCAGCAAGTACAGGGATATAAGCCAACAGTATCAATTTGTCCCAGTAGGATCAGAGACCTTGGGATCATGGGGAAAAAATGCAACACGTTTCCTTAAAGAACTGGATTCCAGACTCATCGACACCACCAGGGACCCAAGGGCAGCCACTTTCATGTTCCAGCGCCTCAGCGTGGCCGTCCAGAGGGGAAATGCATGCTGCATTCTGGGCTCGCGTCCAGCTTCAGAGGAGCTGGAGGAGATTCATAATCTTTGATATATTGTACCAATGTATTCATGTTCATGTTCGTGTTTTCTGTCAATGTATTCTGTCTATTAATAAAGCACTCATATATATATATATATATATATATATATATATATATATATATATATATATATATATATATATATATATATATATATATACGTATATATACAACTTGATAATAAAAATGATAGTTCCAATTTCCATTCGTACAAGCTGATATTCTCAAAGATTACAATTCCTCCTTAATTTTACAATTTTTAAAGCTTGTATTAAAGATGATTATCATTTTTTTCAGGCTCAGTATGGTCTCCTGTACACTGGGGCTGCCATGTATATCAAGAATAGCTCCAACTATACAAATTTATTTTAATAAGCAAAATCATCCTGGAAAATAATCTATCCTTGCCAAGAGAGTGTAAAAAATACTCGGATTTGTTTACTGATGTCAAAGGATCGAATGACTTAATAACAATAATTAGAAACATTAAAAAATATATATACGTACCGTACAGTATTTACAATATTTATATTATATTATAAAGTGCACACACCCTTGTGCCTGAGGGGTAAACAAAAACAGATGCTATCCCTAACCTATTCCTTATTAGCACAGAAAAATGTTGTCTGAGGAAGGTACATCCTTTGTTGCACATTTAGGAGCTCTCCAATTTATTTGATTCCTCCATGCAATTGTGGGATTCAGATAGATAACATTATCAAGGAGAGGTCGGATAAGTCTTTTTAAACCTACAATATATTTGATTTATTGTAATAAAAAAGGATTTTATAGAGAAATACGAGGTTTATCTCTCTACATTTGTATACTATAAAATTCAGGAAGCTGCTGAAACGTAGCCTTTCTATTGGTATAATCCTAGTAAACTGTGTTGTACAATAAACATGGAACACATGTAACTTTGAGCTTGAGGTGTTACAAGAACAACTAGTCAAGTCTCCTGACTGTAAACAGTTATTGAAGATGGCGGTGCCCGTCCTTAAGCGATAACGTTGGTTCCTCCCGCAATAGTAACTGTTAAGGTTATTACTTCAGGAGAACTCTTCAGGTATATATCCGTCTTGTTGATACAACACATACATACGAAACCATTGAAGGGGTAATCTTAAAGATATATGTTTTTACTTACTAGAATGTAGAATTGAGACACTTATGCAACATATGGGAATCTTTATTGAAGAAACGTTTCGCCACACAGTGGCTTCATCAGTCCAATACAAAGCAGGAAGGTATAAGGAGAGGAGGAGTTTGAGGTAATCAGTCCCTCAGCCTGGAAACGATGTGTTCAGTCCATCACTCATCTTGTAGGCAGTACAGCATAGAGCCAGAGAAGTGGCTTATATACTGCAGTCAGGTGAGTCGAAGCTTCCACTCACCTGACTGCAGTATATAAGCCACCTCTCCGGCCATATGATATACTTCCTATAAGAGTCATGGACTGAACACATCGTTTCCAGGCTGAGGGACTGATTACCTCAACCTCCTCCTTCCTTATACCTTCCTGTTTTATATTGGACTGATGAAGCCACTGTGTGGAGAAACATTTCTTCAATAAAGATTCCCATATATTGCATAAGTGTCTCAATTCTTCAACCTGGAGTCTACCTGGAGAGAATTCCAGGGGTCAACGCCCCCGCGGCCCGGTCTGGTTTTCAAAACCATTTATCACACACTTACAAGAATGTAAGAATAGTCACACCTGAGAATGTTGACAGTGAGTGTCAGATGTAAGGTGTAGGGAACAGCTCACTTTTCACACTCTTCGAAATGTTACAGTTTTGGTCTTTAAATCCAGTGAGAAATTAAAAGCATTTGATCTTGGATTATAAATTAACCATACTATGCTAGAATATACATGTACCAATTAGACAGCTCATGCTAAGTGCTCATGAGTAACAAGGGCGAAAATTGCTTAGGGGATACACAACTAACCCGCACATGGGAGACGAGCTTACCACGACGTTTACAAAGTCACACTGTGTGACTTTGTAAATGGTCCAAGTTGGACCGAAACGTCGTGGTAAGTTCCTCTCTGCTATGTGGGGGTTATTTATGTATTGTTCCAGTCACGGTGTTGTGTCTTTTTGTTATTTATTGCTTTGGGGATTATTAGAGTTAGGTTTACGTACCCTTCAATAATTCCACTATACCACAAATAAATAAGAAATGCAAAGATATACTAAATGCTCTCAAAGTTGTTGCTGGCTACAACCCCAACTATGGTGCTAATGTGGGAATCGTAAGAATGATGTACATAGCCTATATTAGGTCCTTAATTGATTATGCTGCTCCCATGTTGATATTAGCTAGAGAAAGTTCTCTCCGACCCTTGGAGTTAATGCAGAATGAAGCTCTCAGAATTATTCTTGGCTGTCCCAAATCTACAAAGGTTCTTAATATGAGGAAGGAGCTTGGTATTTCTAGTATCAGTGATAGGATTATTGAGAGTCACACTGTACTTGGTATCAGAATGTTAAGAAATGAACCAGACACTGTCACAATGAATCTTACTAAATGTCTAGAAGTAAATACACACAGTTCTAAATGGATTGTGAAAACATGCAATTATATTAAGTTTTATAACCTACATGAATTGTATCACTGTAGACAACAAGAACATTTCACCCCTCCATGGAAGATGTGTTCATTTAATATCACATACCTGCAAGCCCCTCCCAAGAAGCTCATTGCTAGTAATCCCTTCCTTAAATCACTTGTTAAAGCAACTGTTCAAGAAGAAATTTCTGGCCTAGCTGGTAGTAATAAGTTATCACAAGTTTTATACACTGATGGATCTAAACAGGAGTCTTCTGGCAGGGCTGCATCTGCTCTTGTTGCCACCTCCCTAGTTAAGAACTATAGGAAATTTGTTGAGTTAGGCATAAGAATTAACAACTGGGCGTACACACTGCAAAACTGAATTATTTGCCATCCTAATAGCGCTAAAGCTAACTTATGACTCAATCATTACTAATTCTGTGTCATCGCTGAAGGCTCTTCACTCATATAATGACTCCAACAACATGCTCATTGGAGAAGCCAGGTATAGATACTCAAAAATCCGGAAAAATGAAGGAATTTGTGTACAATTGTTATGGATCTCATCACACTTTGGATTACTATTTCATGATAAAGTTGATATGTTAGCTAAGAAGAATACCCTGAAGGAGAATGTAGAAAATAACTTTGGTGTATTTGTGTCTAGCGTTAGGAATAATATTAGGAGAGAAGTAAATAATGAAACTGAATGTTATAGGAATGCAGTAAGAAGCCTGAGTAGATCTATAACCCACTATGATAACATGAACGTATATAAGTATGTTTATGGAGCAACTTGCAATGTGAACAGACTGACTGATGTTGTAGTGGCCTGGTTACAAGTACTTGTACTTCTGGCAGTCTGGGAGACACACACATGATGATCAAACCAAATGCAAAGTATGTGGCCAGTCCTATCTTGAACACCATGTGCTTAATTGTCTATCTGTTGAGAAATATAGAGATAGAAAGTATAATAACCTATGTGATATGTCAAGATATCTTATTAATGAAAATGCGATGCCAGATATATTAAGCAAATTTCCTAAATTTGCTTGTAACAGATAAGTGAACTGTAGATATAAATCCAGATGTACTCCTGGTAACCCTTGTTGGGGCCTAGTTCCTAGACCTTTTGTGTATCCACATATTCTTGCGCTACAGTCCACTGGTTGGATATTGGGTGCACAATAAACTAGCCACTTCGGTGGCAAAATCTAAGTTAGGGTTACTGCTAGTTGAGAAGTACTGTCATATCAGTACACTTAAAATTAGTTTATTTTCTGAGCATATATTGTAGTTTTAATTATTGTAATTAGCTGATATGTGTTTTACTATTTTTAAAAACATTATAGTACAACATATTATGTTCGATACAAAGCGGAAGTAATTAACTGATAAGTGTAACACTCTAATTGAATAATATCTTAGCATTATAGGAAGTAACTAATTAGCTGAGGTACATAGTATCGCAATTTAAGTCCATAATTTCAGAACATATTTAGTTGTAGTTGAAGTGACTGTGATTAGCATATAAATATTAAGATTTAACCGAAAGTTTCGCAATATTAGTGAAAATTACTAATAAGCTGATAAATGTAGTGTTAAACTTAAGCTATGTTTGTTAAGATGATAATTGTAGTTGAAATGAGCAAATTCGCTAAGAATTATTGGCTGGAGTTGTTGTTTACATAATTGAGTTTCACAACAGGTGTTTAGTACACTCGACAGCATAAGTAGTCTTGTTAATTATAAGATACAGTGAACTTAAATATGCTGAGCTAGGTTATGTGTCAAGTGTCGTAGGTACATTTTACAAAATTAACAAATATTTGCAGATGCTACTTACCGTACATAATAGTTAGCATTTGTAAGGTAACTATTGATATCATCATTGATATTCAAAATCTCAAAGCCTCATTATGGTGTAGAAGAGGAAGTTTGAAAGAGTGATTATTAGGAGTGATGGTGTCATGGCTATGTGTAGTGATCAGTAGGAGTGATAGTGTCATGGCTATGTGTAGTGATCAGTAGGAGTGATAGTGTCATAGCTATGTGTCGTGATCAGTAGGAGTGATAGTGTCATGGCTATGTGTCGTGATCAGTAGGAGGGATAGTGTCATGGCTATGTGTCGTGATCAGTAGGAGGGATGGTGTCATGGCTATGTGTCGTGATCAGTAGGAGGGATAGTGTCATGGCTATGTGTCGTGATCAGTAGGAGTGATAGTGTCATGGCTATGTGTCGTGATCAGTAGGAGGGATGGTGTCATGGCTATGTGTCGTGATCAGTAGGAGGGATGGTGTCATGGCTATGTGTCGTGATCAGTAGGAGTGATGGTGTCATAGCTGTGTCGGGATCAGTAGGAGGGATGGTGTCATGGCTATGTGTCGTGATCAGTAGGAGTGATGGTGTCATAGCTGTGTCGTGATCAGTAGGAGTGATAGTGTCATGGCTATGTGTCGTGATCAGTAGGAGTGATAGTGTCATAGCTATGTGGCGTGATCAGTAGGAGTGATGGTGTCATAGCTGTGTCGTGATCAGTAGGAGTGATAGTGTCATGGCTATGTGTCGTGATCAGTAGGAGTGATGGTGTCATAGCTATGTGTCGTGATCAGTAGGAGTGATGGTGTCATAGCTGTGTCGTGATCAGTAGGAGTGATGGTGTCATAGCTGTGTCGTGATCAGTAGGAGTGATGGTGTCATAGCTGTGTCGTGATCAGTAGGAGTGACAGTGTCATAGCTATATGTCGTGATCAGTAGGAGTGATAGTGTCATGGCTATGTGTCGTGATCAGTAGGAGTGATGATGTCATAGCTGTGTCGTGATCAGTAGGAGTGATGGTGTCATAGCTGTGTCGTGATCAGTAGGAGTGATGGTGTCATAGCTGTGTCGTGATCAGTAGGAGTGATGGTGTCATAGCTGTGTCGTGATCAGTAGGAGTGATGGTGTCATAGCTGTGTCGTGATCAGTAGGAGTGACAGTGTCATAGCTATGTGTCGTGATCAGTAGGAGTGATAGTGTCATGGCTATGTGTCGTGATCAGTAGGAGTGATGGTGTCATAGCTGTGTCGTGATCAGTAGGAGTGATGGTGTCATAGCTGTGTCGTGATCAGTAGGAGTGATGGTGTCATGGCTATGTGTCGTGATCAGTAGGAGTGATGGTGTCATGGCTATGTGTCGTAGAAATCCAGGTAGATTTACTCATTACCAAGTTGGCATCCTATCTGATGCTGCAAAACGAACAGAGATTCTTCATAGTGAAGATGCTCAAATGATGATTGCTATAGAATATACATTTAGAAACAAGTTTTATTGGTACATGTTGCAGGATGTTGAGGAACCAGGAGAAAGCTGGTGAACACAGTCAACTAGAAGTTATCCAACACTATTACCAGGACTCCCAGAGAACACTATATATTTTCTACCCATTATGTGATGCTGAATAATTCAAGTGAGAATTTAGGATATCGATGGATTCCATTGACCAAACTGATATAAGTTAGATACATTGTCGTAGAAGACAGGTTAGAGTTGCTTCAGTTCTAGTTATGTATGAGGCATACATACGTTTCTTGATACACAGTGTAAGTTAAACATGTCTACCACTTCATTTATGTCGCCATCAACACTTGAATCATACATATACATGACCACAAACATTTTATAAGATGTTTAGAATCTTCTTTATTGAGCACATCTGACACCATTACACAATACCAAGAAACTTATTTTTTATCCAAAAACAGCTGGGAAGGCGTAAGACTACACAATAGACCTGCATGTCTACTTGCAATGGAACAATGTCTACTTCAGTCACCTCTTGATCACGTTACTTGCAATGTAACAATGTCTACTTCAGTCACCTCTTGATCACGTCACTTGCAATGTAACAATGTCTACTTCAGTCACTTCTTGATCACGTCACTTGCAATGGAACAATGTCTACTTCAGTCACCTCTTGATCACGTTACTTGCAATGTAACATTGTCTACTTCAGTCACCTCTTGATCACGTTACTTGCAATGTAGAGCCGCTGCAGGACACAATACGGCACCACCTCAGGGGGCCCCTAACAATAACAACAAACAGTACGGCGATGGCCCAGCATGGCGTGTGGTCTCGCTCTTACACAAATACATTCGTGATGCAGATTACATGGTAAGCTTAAATATGTCGCCAGTAGCTATAGCTTTTCTGAGGACATATGCACCTTACATCACCTGTCCTGCAGCAGCAGTCATTAGATGTATTTTCTTCTGTTGCAGACATGTACCATGGATTTTGTGTTCAATAAAGCCTAGAAATGAGGCCTGTGTTTTTATCACAACAATTTATTGAACACAAATATCCTGGGCTACCTGGCGGCGATTCTGAGCTAGACTACACAGCAAAATGGAGCGTTTACTGAAACCTGAGAGGCTAGACTCTGACCCCAGTGTATCAACGGCTGCTCAGGAATGGAAGCACTGGTTTAAGACTTTCGAAAACTTCTTGAGAGCCTTTCCTCAGGAAGATCTAGATAAACTAAGCCTGCTCATCAACTTTGTGTCACCTAAAATCTATGAGGTTATTTCTGAGTGTAATACCTATGAAGATGCTATCAATGCCCTCAAGTCTC
>WNWK01045560.1:0-14670 GCA_009830355.1 Cherax destructor
CTCAAACTACTCACCGTAAAGAACATTCATACTTACTCTTGTGCCTACTACATATATAAAACTTTACACTCTAATATAAACCCTCTGCTCAAAACTCTCCTCACCAACTTTAATAGGACCCATGACCACAACACACGACACAGATCACTTTTTGATATACCCCGTGTTCATATCAACCTATGTAAAAATTTTATGCACATAAAGGGCCCCAGAATCTGGAATTCATTACCAGTAAATATTAAGATAATCTTGTCTGAAAATCAATTTAAGACTCAACTCAAAAACCACCTACTCACCCAAACCTAAATGATCATGCTATAAACTACTTTGAAAAATGCTCATTGTTACTTTCCTATACGATAATCTCAATTTTTAATAATATGTTACTATTATGTTACCCCCTACTCATATTATAAGTTAATGTCAAAAATGCTCAATGTTATTTTCCTTAAGATAATCTCAATTCCATATTATCATTCAAGAATCTTAACACCTGTAACAATCTAAGATCTAATATCATTATATAATAATGAGGTTGGTAGACAGCAACCACCCAGGGAGGTACTACCGTCCTGCCAGGTGACTGTGAAACAGAAACCTGAAACTGTTTTACATGATGGTAGGATTGCTGGTGTCTTTTTTCTGTCTCATAAACACGCTGGAAAACAGGTATATCTAGCTACTTCTACTTACACTTTAGGTCACACTACACTGGCATACACATGCATATATATACATACACACATCTAGGTTTTTCTTCTTTTTCTTAATAGCTCTTGTTCTTTTTATTTTCTCTATTGTCCATGGGGAAGTGGAAAAGAATCTTTCCTCCGTAAGCCATGCGTGTCGTATGAGGCGACTAAGATGCCGGGAGCAATGGGCTAGTAACCCCTTCTCCTGTACAAATCTACTAAAAACGAGAAGAAGAAAAACTTTATAAAATTGGGTTGTCTGAATGTGCGTGGATGTAGTGCGGATGATAAGAAAGAGATGATTGCCGATGTTATGAATGAAAAGAAGTTGGATGTCCTGGCCCTAAGCGAAACAAAGCTGAAGGGGGTAGGCGAGTTTCAGTGGGGAGAAATAAATGGGATTAAGTCGGGAGTATCTGAGAGAGTTAGAGCTAAGGAAGGTAGCAATAATGTTGAAGGATCAGTTATGGAAGGAAAAGAGGGAATATAAATGTGTAAATTCAAGGATTATGTGGATTAAAATAAGGGTCGGATGCGAAAAGTGGGTCATAATAAGCGTGTATGCACCTGGAGAAGAGAGGAGGTAGAGGAGAGAGAGATTTTGGGAGATGTTGCTTAATGTATAGGAACTTTTGAACCAAATGAGAGAGTAATTGTGGTAGGGGACCTAAATGCTAAAGTGGGAGAAACATGCAGAGAGGGTGTAGTAGGTAAGTTTGGGGTGCCAGGTGTAAATGATAATGGGAGCCCTTTGATTGAACTTTGTATAGAAAGGGGTTTAGTTATAGGTAATACATATTTTAAGAAAAAGAGGATAAATAAGTATACAAGATATGATGTAGGGCGTAATGACAGTAGTTTGTTAGACTATGTATTGGTAGATAAAAGACTGTTGAGTAGACTTCAGGATGTACATGTTTATAGAGGGGCTACAGATATATCAGATCACTTTTTAGTTATAGCTACAGTGGGAGTAAAAGGTAGATGGGATACAAGGAAAATAGAATCAGTAAGTAAAAGAGAGGTGAAGGTTTATAAACTAAAAGAGGAGGCAGTTAGGGTAAGATATAAACAACTATTGGAGGATAGATGGGCTAGTGAGAGTGTAGGAAATGGGGTCGAAAATGTATGGGGTAGATTTAAAAATGTAGTGTTAGAGTGTTCAGCAGAAGTTTGTGGTTACAGGCGAGTGGGTGCGGGAGGGAAGAGGAGCGATTGGTGGAATGATGATGTAAAGAGAGTAGTAAGGGAGAAAAAGTTAGCATATGAGAGGTTTTTACAAAGTAGAAGTGATGCAAGGAGGGAAGAGTATATGGAGAGAAAAAGAGAGGTTAAAAGAGTGGTGAAGCAATGTAAAAAGAGAGCAGATGAGAGATGGGTGAGATGTTATCAGCAAATTTTGTTGAAAATAAGAAAAGTTTTGGAATGAGATTAATAAGTTGAGGAAGCCTAGAGAACAAATGGATTTGACAGTTAAAAATAGGAGAGGAGAGTTATTAAATGGAGAGTTAGAGGTATCGGGAAGATGGAGAGAATATTTTGAGGATTTGTTAAATGTTGATGAAGACAGGGAAGCTGTGATTTCGTGTGTAGGGCAAGGAGGAATAACATCTTGTAGGAGTGTGGAAGAGCCAGTTGTGGGTGTAGGGAAGTTCGTGAAGCAGTGGGTAGAATGAAAGGGGGTAAGGCAGCTGGGATTGATGGGATAAAGATAGAAATGTTAAAAGCAGGTGGGGATATAATTTTGGAGTGGTTGGTGCTATTATTTAATAAATGTATGGAAGAGGGTAAGGTACCTAGGATTGGCAGAGAGCGTGTATTGTTCCTTTGTATAAAGGCAAAGGGGACAAAAGAGAGTGCAAAAATTATAGGGAATAAGTCTGTTGAGTGTACCTGGTAAAGTGTATGGTAGAGTTATTATTGAAAGAATTAAGAGTAAAACAGAAAGCAGGATAGCAGATGAACAAGGGGGCTTTAGGAAAGGTAGGGGGTGTGTAGACCAAGTGTTTACAGTGAAACATATAGGTGAACAGTATTTGGATAAGGGTAAAGATGTTTTTGTGGCATTTATGGATTTGGAAAAGGCGTATGATAGGGTAGATAGGGGGGCAATGTGGCAGATGTTGCAGGTGTATGGAATAGGAGGAAGGTTACTGAAAGCAGTGAAGAGTTTTTATGCGGATAGTGAGGCTCAGGTTAGAGTGTGTAGGAGGGAAGGGGACTATTTCCCAGTAAAAGTGGGCCTTAGACAAGGATGTGTGATGTCACCGTGGTTGTTCAATATATTTATAGATGGGGTTGTAAGAGAAGTGAATGCAAGGGTCTTGGCAAAAGGTGTTGGTCTAAAAGATAAAGAAGCAAATACAAAGTGGGAGTTGTCACAGTTGCTTTTTGCTGATGACACTGTGCTTTGGGAGATTCTGAAGAGAAGCTGCAGAGGTTGGTGGATGAATTTGGTAGGGTGTGTAAAAGAAGAAAATTGAAAGTGAATATAGGAAAGAGTAAGGTGATGAGGATAACAAAAGAATAGGTGACGAAAGATTGGATATCAGATTGGAGGGAGAGAGTATGGAGGAGGTGAATGTATTCAGATATTTGGGAGTGGACATGTCGGCGGATGGGTCTATGAAGGATGAGGTGAATCATAGAATTGATGAGGGGAAAAGGGTGAGTGGAGCACTTCGAGTCTGTGGAGACAAAGAACCTTGTCCATGGAAGTAAAGAGGGAATGTATGAGAGTATAGTTATACCAACGCTCTTATATGGGTGTGAAGCATGGGTGATGAATGTTGCAACGAGGAGAAGGCTGGAGGCAGTGGAGATGTCATGTCTGAGGTCAATGTGTGGTGAATATAATGCAGAGAATTCGGAGTTTGGAAATTAGGAGGAGGTGCGGGATTACCAAAACGATTGTCCAGAGAGCTGAGGAGGGGTTGTTGAGGTGGTTTGGACATGTAGAGAGAATGGAACGAGACAGAGTGACTTCGAGAGTGTATAAATCTGTAGTGGAGGGAAGGCGGGGTAGGGGTCGGCCTAGGAAAGGTTGGAGGGAGGGGGTAAAGGAAGTTTTGTGTGCGAGGGGCTTGGACTTCCAGCAAGCATGTGTGAGCGTATTTGATAGGAGTGAATGGAGGCATATGGTTTTTAATACTTGACGTGCTGTTGGAGTGTGAGCAAAGTAACATTTATGAAGGGATTCAGGAAACCGGCAGGCCGGACTTGAGTTCTGGAGATGGGAAGTACAGTGCCGGCACTCTGAAGGAGGGGTGTTAATGTTGCAGTTTTATAACTGTAGTGTAAAGCACCCTTCTGGCAAGACAGTGATGGCATGAATGATGATGAAAGTTTTTCTTTTTCGGGCCACCCTGCCTTGGTGGGAATCGGCCGATGTGTTAATAATAAAAAAAAAAAAAAAAAAAAAAAAAAAAAAAAAAAATTAAACAGTAAAATTTCATCATATTGTAATTTTGAAAATAATTTTTAACTAGAATAAACTCAATAAATTTCTCTAATATTAAGTACATAGTTTTTAAGGACTAGAATAAGCTGCCCCTAATGCCATGGCATGTCAGTGGCTCTCCTTGCACTCAATTTACATTGTAACTTCCGATACCCATGTAATCTGCAATGAAATAAAATTTGTTTGTTTGTTTGTTTGTTTGTTTGTGGAAGGTATTGTGGCATTGGGCAAGTCCCTGGGGTTGGAGGTGAGTGGCGAGGATGTGGAAGAGTTGGTGCAAGGACCACAGGGAAGAGCTAACCACTGAAGAGCTGCAAGATCTGGAACTAGAACAACATCAGACCAGAGTTGAGGAACTTGCTTCAGAAAAGGAGGAGGAAGAGGAAGTGAAGGAGGTGCCTTCTTCAGTGATTAAGGACATGTGTGGAATGTGGAATAGGTTGCAAAGTTTTGTTGAAAAATACCATCCTGACCAAGCTGAAACAAACCATATCTGTAACATGTTTAGTGACAAAACCTTGTCCCACTTCAGGAATATCTTAAAGAGGCACCAGAAACAGAGCACTCTGGACAGTTATTTTTCGAGACAGGGGTCCAGTGACTCTCAAGCTGGTCCTTGTGGCATTAAAAGAAAAAGGAGGGAAGTAACCCCAGATAAGGACTTGTTACCTGAAGTCTTTATGGAGGGGGATTACCCTTCCAAAAACTAACTCATCCCTATTTTCCAGAAGCAAGCATTAGTCTTCAATAAAGATATGTAATATACTTATTTAATTGTTAAACAAATGATTTTTTTGTTGATATTTTTGTCTGGAACGGATTAATTGTATTTACATTAATTCGTATGGAAAATATTATTTCGGTTATAGGCCATTTCGGTGTTAGGCCAAGCTTCTGGAACGGATTACGGCCGATAAACGAGGGTCCACTGTACCTCCAAGAGGTGTCATATGTCTTCTCAAGATCAAAAAAGATTGCTAGAACAGAGTGTTTGTTAGCAAAGGCATTTCGCACATATGTATCTAAGAGGAGCAAGGAGTCCAAAGTAGAGCGGCCCTTGCGAAAGCCATATTGGCGAGAAGAAAGACTATTGTGAGTCACCAAATACCATATCAGACGTCTATTCACCAATCGTTCCATCACCTTGCAGACTACACTGGTCAGAGCAATGGGATGATAGTGAGAGGTAACAAGCCCCAAGGTGCCTGTTTTGCGAAACGGTAGTACAGTGGCAGATTTCCATTGTTGAGGGAGAACCCCTCGCGTCCAAATAATATTGAAAAGACGCAAAAGTACTGTAAGGGCTGTAGAATGCAGATGTTGTAGCATACTGATATGAATATCATCAGGCCCCGCTGCCAATGACTGTCAAGCAGAAAACGTGGACTCTAGCTCTAGGAGAGTGAAAGGTACATTATACACAGCTTCATTCCATTAGAAGAGAAATCCAAGGGCAATTGCTCCTTGGTAGACTTAGACGTGAGAAATGAGGGACAAAGGTGAAGCCCTTGGGAGACAAGGAGAAGATAGTTCCCGATTTCCATGGCAACTTCAACAGGTTCTGCAACACTAACACCAGCAACCCGCAAAATGGGAGCTGGGTCCGAAGTGTACTTGCCACACAGCTTCTGCACCTTCCAAACTGCACACATAGGGGAAGTCGAGGTAATGGTAAACATGTAGTCTTGCCAACAAATGCGTTTAGCATTGAGTATGATGCAGCAAGCGACTGCCCTTGCCCGCTTAACCCTTTCAGGGGTCCAGAGGCAAAATCTCAGAGTGACAGCCAGGGTCCAAGAATTTTCGAAAAAAAAAAAAAAAATCTTCCAGAATTAAAGATAATATTTTTCTATAGGTAATAAAAAAAATTCCGATCAGTAGTTTCCAAGATATAGAGGCGTGAAGTTGACCCTCAGTGACCGGGTGGCGGCAACATCAGCGACTTCCGTAAAGTCGCATTTTTTTATTTTACTTTTTTGTTACTTTTTTCTTTTCTTTTCTATTTTTTCCAGTAACGTTTGTGGCCTGTGAGACCAATATAATGCATAATGTATATATGTACACTCGTTGTATTCAACACAATAACCGCACTAATATTTTCACCATTATATTGTTTACAACAAAAAAAATGCAAAAATGTTGTATATATTAGTACAGTAGACCCTCATTTAGCACGACTTTATGTTGCGCCTTTTGGGTATTACACGATTGAAGAATTGCGGCACATTTTTATCTAACACAACGTAAACCTTATATTACACGATTCGCTGGAGGGGAAAAAATTTTGAGCGTGCGGTCGCCTGCGGTGGGTTAAACCACTGAGTCAGTGGGGGAGTCCTACTGCTATCCCCAGCCACCCTCACCCACCCACGCATCCCTCCCAGCGTTCAGTTTGATTCATACGCGTGCAGGACGACAATAATCGGGAAGCTCGCTGTGTTTATTTACATACATTTTCTCATTTTCATTGCATTTTGATAAATCTTTGTACACATAAAAAGAGGTAAACAAGTCTGACTGACTGACTTGACTGAATGACTTACTGACTTGACTGAATGACTTACTGACTTGGCTGAATGACTCACTGACTTGGCTGAATGACTTGACTGACTTACTGAATCACTTGACTGACTTACTGAATCACTTGACTGACTTATTGAATGACTTGACTGACTTACTGAATCACTTGACTGACTTACTGAATCACTTGACTGATTACTGAATGACTTGACTGACTTATTGAATCACTTGACTGACTTACTGAATGACTTGACTGACTTACTGAATGACTTGACTTACTTACTGAATGACTTGACTGACTTACTGAATGACTTGACTGACTTACTGAATCACTTGACTGACTTACTGAATCACTTGCCTGACTTACTGAATCACTTGACTGACTTACTGAAGCCCAGTAGGGCCATAGCATAACTCTCCACTCTCTTTACAATCATCCACAAACATCATTACCCACAATTTAAGGTAAGAAATACTATTATTTCTAATGCATTTGTAGTCTTAAGCAGTAATATATCACGACAATGAACTACAATTACATATTCACCTTCAATTTTTGCAAGATCTGTTGGTCTAAAAAAATCTTGTTTGGCTTTTTGGGGACTCCCAAGAACATAACCCTATTTTTCCCATAAGTTCTTCTAATTATCTAACACGATTTTACCTAACACGATGTTTTCAGGACCGTAACTACCGTGCTAAATGAGGGTCTACTGTAATGTTCTATTATATATTTACATATGTACAATCACTGGACATGTTCCTAGAACTGCTGCAGTCTGTGAAAGTCTTCGAAACAAGGTATCATGCACAGTGGTGTCTTACTCATCTGTGGACCAGTATGATTTTATATTATGCTTATAGACATGGAAAGAGGCAAATGTAATCTAAATCGACAGGATGGAATCATCTCTACTAGCAGTCAGGAGAAAGCTGACCTCTTTGCTGAACATTTTGCTGCCAAAATGCGAGTTCCTGATCCATCAAGGGACCCTCCTTGGCTAGCTGTAAGAACTGTGTCAAAGCTGACAGTGGTGATAAGGCAAGAGGTGCATTTTCTCCTTAAATTGCTGGACCAAGAAAAGGTTGTGGTCCCAGACAAGTTGAGCCCAAGATTGCTGAGTAGATGTGCAGACAAGCTAGCAGCACCTCTAATTCCCATCTTTCAGCACTGTCTAGTACAGTGTAAATGGCCTTCTCTATGGAAAGAGGCAAATGTAGTCCCTGTTCACAAAAAGAAGAGCAGAGCAACTACAGACCAGTGTCACTCCTGTCAATCACTGGCAAGGTCATTGAGGCAAAAATCTCACAGCAAATGACAGAGTTTTTCGACTTCCAATCACTTCTTTATGACCCTCAATATGGCTTCAGAAAAGGATACTCTGCTAACCACAGTACAGGTGAAGATTGAACTCGCGGCCAGTGAGTTGTAAAACTCCAGACCGGGGTGTTAGCCAGTGACTAACATGCTGATCTGGAGTTTTACGACTCACTAGCCGCGAGTTCAACCCCCACCTATACCGTGGTTTGTTTGCAATCGTGTCATTATAATTTCATGAGTTACTCTGCTGCTGATCTGCTGTTAGATCTCTCCACTAAGTGGCAATAATCACTGGATGAATCCAAAGTCAACTGTGTAGCAGCACAAGAAACTGCTGGTGCTTTCGACCGAGTATGGCACCAGGGACTCTTGGCAAAACTCCAAGCACTGGGAATTGCAGGCTCTACATTTTATCTCCTCAGTGATTACCTTCAAGGTTGATCTCTCAGTGTAGTTCTCAATGGGACAGAGTTAGCAAAACACCCTACTGGGGTAAGTGTTGCACAAGAAAGCATGTTTGAGCCATTGTTATGGAATGTCTGCTTCAATGACCTTCTTCATCTCATCCCAGAATCCCATGCATATGCAGATGATTGTACTCTGACATTTACTTATCCAAGAGAGAAAATGCCAGCTGCTCTTAACCCTTTCAGGGTCCAAGGCCATTTTTGGAAGGGGTGCACCAGTGTCCAAGAATTTTCAAAAGAAAAATTCTTATTTTTTCTTATGAAATGGTTGAGAATCTTTTTCTGAAGGTAATAAAACAAAAAGTACGAAATTTGATTGAAAATTGACGAAATTATGCTCTCGCGAATTTTGATGTGTCAGCAATATTTACACATCGGCGATTTTGCCGACTTTGACTCCCATTTTAGGCCAATTACATTATTCCAGTCGACCAAATTCTTAGCTATTTCACTAGTATTACTTCTATTCTATCGATTGAGCACAAGAAATCGCCCAGTCATCTGTTTCAACTACAAAATAAAGTGATTGGAAATTGGTAATTTAGCCAATTTAACTCAAAGTTCAAAATATTCCAATTTCAAAATAGGGTGCAGAATAAACAATGCAGGCATTCCTGGCACTAAACTAACATTTCCTCTGTTCATTAGTTACGTTTTTAGTCTTTACAAATGAATTCCATTTTGATTTTTTATTCACATAATAAATTTTTATTCAAACCAAAAAATGGAAGATTTACTGTTATGCAATAATGTAATAATTGTACAAATAATAAGAACAGAACATAAGAAAGGAGGAACACTGCAGCAGGCCTGTTGGCCCATACTAGGCAGGTCCTTCACATTCCATCCCACTAACAGAATATTTGTTCAACCCAATCTTCAATGATACCCAAGAAATACGCTTTGATAATTCTATTTACTCATGTGCAATTTTCACTCAAATCTCACTCATGAATTTATCCAACCTAAATTTGAAACTACCCAAGGTCCTTGCTTCAATAACCCTACTAGGCAGACTGTTCCACTCATCAACTACCCTATTTCCAAACCAATACTTTTCTATATCCTTTCTAAATCTAAACTTATCTAATTTGAATCCATTATTGCGGGTTCTCTCTTGGTGAGATATTCTCAAGACCTTATTTATATCCCCTTTGTTAATACCCATTTTCCACTTGTATACCTCGATATCACCACATTTGTGAACATATATTAGACCCACCAGCTGGCGCGTATTAGACGTGTGAGGTCGTTTGTTTACTCTTGAACATCGGCAAAAATTTAACATTTCTGCTATTTTGAGCTCAGTTTCAAGCCATTTCCAGCACTAAAACCAATCAAAATCATCTCTAAATCTGTAGAATATCTTCCATTCTATCAAATGAAACCAAGAAATCGCAAATACAACTATAAAAAGTATACGAAAAAACACTGCAAAGTCGCTGTTTTAATCGAAAATTACGGTTTCAGTTTTTTTTCTCTCATTATGCACTGTGTGCTGCAGGATTTGTTTTATGTGGTGCACACTTACCACATAGATGTATTCTCTCATATCTAGGCCCAAATTTACAGCTCAAAGCTTAGCTGAGTGAGCTGAGCTCATGATGTAGAACTACGGTTTGGACCCTGAACTCAAAGCCGTAGAACTACGGCACGGACCTTAAAAGGGTTAAGCTACATCAATCACCAGCTAAGAGCTATATCAACTTGGGGTAAATGATGGCAGGTAACATTTGCTCCTGAGAAAACACAAATGATGGTCTCTAGGCACCATGATAGTAATGCCAGAGCAGTAATAAGTATGTTGGTACCCAGGGATGGAGTTGAAATCCTTGGAAAGGAAGCTTACAACACTTTGATGTATCTCCCATCTGCTCGACAGCAGAGGTTGCAAGATTCTGTACAAGGCACAAGTATGCTCACACCTTGAGTATACTCCACTTTTTTGGACTGCCTGGCCCCCATCTCCTGTGACTTCAAGATGCCTCATCTCTTGCCTGGACCCATCCTGGATAGATCTGTCATTTAAGCAGAGCCTTCACACAGGAGGGATGTGGGTGGTCTTACTGTTATGTACAAGGCCAATATTGTCAAAATACCACACAGTGGGAAGCGAGCTTCTACACCACAAGACGGGCAGCAAGCAGCAACTTCACTTTGATTGTACCCTTCGCCAGAACATCACTTCATCTGAGATCATTTATTCCCAGGATGACTCGAGTCTGGAACATGTTCACACAGCATAATGATATGAAGAAAATAAAGTCAGATGATCAAATGAAAATACAGGTCCACAGATGGCTCCAACTTCATTCTGTTCCCTACTTGTATGTGTAATAACAATAAAAAGGTTTTTAAATGAGCTGATATAGGTAACAGCTCATAGCTTGTAAATAAAGTTAGGAATCCTTAACCTAACCTTGTAAAACTGTGTAAAAAAAAAAAGAGAAATTAACCCTAAAACTGTCCAAACGTATATACAGTGGTCCCTCGGTTTTCGCCGAAAATTCGTTCCAGAATGCTGCTCAAGTGCCATTACTGAACGAATTTACTTCCTTAAGAAATAATGTCACGTAGGTTAGTCTATTTCAGACCCCCAAAAATACACTTGCAACAGCACTTACGAAAATACACTTACATAAATGTTCGCGTTTGGAGATGCACGAAAACCGAGGGACCACTGTATACGTTTGTACGCGTACTGCTCTGAACGTAGATCTACGTTTTATTTTTCATTCCTTCAAATTTAGTGCGATAGGCCTGAGTCGCCTAGACATGAGAGAATGGGTCTGCGCCCTCAGTGTGCGCAGTATTAAAAAAAATCTGGGACCACTTAGTACCTTGTGGGAGCACTAGTTCAATTGAGCACCAGCTAGAGCAAATAGTGTGGCAAACACCAGGGATTCACTGATGTCATGTCGCATTAACACTCCCCTTATAAGAGGAAAGTAAAAATAGGTTAGATAAATACATGAGTGGCTGTGGGTGGGTGTGAGTTGGACCTGACTAGCTTGTGCTACTAGGTCTGATGCTGTGCTCCTTCCTTCAGAGGATGTGACTTGACTAGGTGGGTCATTGTTCTAAGCTGGGGGGGGTGACATGGACCTGCCTTGCATGGGCCAGTAGGCCTTCTGCAGTGTTCCTTCTTTTTTATGTTCTTATGTATTCGGCAGGCTGGCTTTGGCTGTCTCTGGCTGTCTCTCTGTCTATATCTCTGTCTATATCTGTCTATATCTATCTGTCCTATATCTCTGTATCTGTCTATATCTCTGTCTATATCTATCTGTCCTATATCTCTGTATCTGTCTATATCTCTGTCTATCTATATATATCTGTAATATCTCTCTCTCTCTGTCTCTCTCTCACATGTACACATAAGTACAGTGGTACCCCGACTTACGATGGTCCCCAAACTCACCCTTTTATGTAAGTTTATTTTTTTAAATGCTTTTGTAAGTGTAATTTTGGGGGTCTAAAAGGACTAGTCTATTTTACATCATTTCTTATGGAGATAAATTCGTTTGGTAATGGCACTGGAACAGCATTCTGGAATGAAAAAATATCGTAAGTCGGGGTACCACTGTACAGTTATTATACATAGTGTAAATTGCCTAGGATAACCCAAAAATTCCTGGCAAAGTGCTATACAATGCTTGCAGATATAAGACATAATAAGCATGACTGGCAAGTAATACGCATTGTCACTTCTGCATCGTATATAATACCTGTTGGTTTACGAGCCGCACTCTGAGACTGAGACAAGCAGACGGAAAGACACACACACACAGGCAGACAGATAAGCAGAGCTAGACAGACAGACACAGACAGACAGACAGATAGACAGTGGAAACAAAGAGAGGGTTCCCTGCTCACATTCATCAATGTCATTGGGCTGTCAGTGTTATCTGACACTTGTCATAACACCATTCTTCAAGGAGTTTCATATACTCCAGGCAGACACAGGCAGGCAGAAAGACATAAGCAGAGCTAGACAGATAGACAGACAGATAGATAGACAGACAGATAGATAGACAGACAGACAGACAGATAGACAGACAGACAGATAGATAGACAAATACAGACAGTGAAAACAGAGCAAGGGTTCCCTGCACACATTCATTCATCAATGTCACTGCCTTATCAGTAGTTATCTGACAAATGTCATAACACCATTCTTCAAGGAGTTTCATATATACTCTAGGATGTCTAAAACATTGCTGGGATCTATAAATACTTCGTATATATTTATAGACAATAGTAAATGACCAAGGTAGGTGAAAATGTTCACCTATTGGTGTGATTGTGACTATTTGAGTACCTAATATTAGTGTTAGAACAAAGATTGGCTATGAAATCACAAGAACTATTATAAATTGTAATTATCAGAACATAAAAATTATATAAATTAAAATAAAAACAAGAAAAAAAAGTATATCAGCAATACTTCTGCAAGCAGCAGGACTTGATGTTGCCGTCAGGTGAACATCCAGCACCAACTTGTCGGGCTTATATCTCGGTAAGTACTGGCCCTAAAATTTTTTTTTTTTTAGCCTATCCTGTTTATAAAAATGCGCTCTTCATTAAAAAAAAAAAAAAACTATTTTTTTTTTCAAAATATTCGGAGCAGTACGCGAGTGAACGTAGATCTACGTGTGGACAGTTTATGGGTTAAGAGAGAGACTGACAGATTAAGAGAAAGATAGAGAGAGGGAAAGAGAGAAAGATTAAGTGATTAAGAGAGATTGAGAGAGATATTGTGGGAGATGTTAAGTGAGAGAGTAACTGAGGTGGGGCACGTAAAAGCTAAAATGGGTAAAGTGTTGTGAAGAGAGTAGGTAAGTCCGGGGTGCTGGGGTGAATGATAATGGGGGGTCTTTAATTGAACTTTATATAGAAAGAGGTTTGGTAATAGGTAATATGCATTTTAAGAAAAAGAGGATAAAAAAGTACAGCCTCTCATCACTAAACGATGTGATGTACTCGTTTATACCTTATACCGTTTATATCAACAACTCAGACGGGCTCTCCAACGAATTAAAAAAAAAAATATTGTATGCCATATGAGAACTTGGGTCATGGTAACGGCAGTGCAGTGTGTCTGCGTCAATCATCTCAATCTCCTTCTTACAGCCACTCAGTGGTAGCTTAAGAAATTGTTATACTCAGTGAACAAGATATGTTTATGGTAATAATAATAATAATTATTAATAATAGCTCTGGGGCACTTTAAATATACATATTTCATAATAATAAACATGACACAAGGGAGGGTTCCATGCAGCCGTGCAATTTATCAAATGTCACTGGCTGTCATCAGTTATCTGATACTTGTCACAACACCATGAAAAAAAGTGACCACCACCATTACAGAAACTAATGTGCTATGTGCTAAACATACACTCTTTTTCAGTAAGTCAGTCAAGTCAGTAAGTCTTTCAGTCAAGTCAGTAAGTTATTCAGTCAAGTCAGTAAGTCATTCAGTCAAGTCAGTAAGTCATTCAGTCAAGTCAGTGTGTCATTCAGCCAAATCAGTAAGTCATTCAGTCAAGTCAGTAAGTCATTCAACCAAGTCAGTAAGTCATTCAGCCAAGTCAGTAAGTAATTCAGTCAAGTGAGTGTGTCATTCAGTCAAGTGAGTGTGTCATTCAGTCAAGTGAGTGTGTCATTCAGTCAAGTGAGTGTGTCATTCAGTCAAGTGAGTGTGTCATTCAGTCAAGTGTGTGTCATTCAGTCAAGTCAGTAAGTTATTCAGTCAAGTCAGTAAGTTATTCAGTCAAGTCAGTAAGTCATTCAGTCAAGTCAGTAAGTCATTCAGTCAAGTCAGTGTGTCATTCAGCCAAGTCAGTAAGTCATTCAGCCAAGTCAGTAAGTCATTCAGTCAAGTCAGTAAGTCATTCAGTCAAGTCAGTAAGTCATTCAACCAAGTCAGTAAGTCATTCAGCCAAGTCAGTAAGTCATTCAGTCAAGTTTCACCCGGGATGGAAAAATTTTAGTGAAAAAAACAAGTGTAGGTCAGTTGTATACTATCACAACTGAGAATGAACTATCAAGATTCCTTAGGGATGCAAATATAACAGAGACTGTATAAACACAATATCCAATACCAAACCCCTACGTATAGTGTAGTGTATGTTTTGCCCATCTACCTCATTTAAGTATTTGTCTATCCTCTGATGAATATTTTTGACAAATAGTTTTACTTTTATTTTT
>WNWK01045561.1:0-14669 GCA_009830355.1 Cherax destructor
TTTCTAAATAACTCAGCTGCAAAAATTCCCCACTTACATGCACGACAAAAAGGGGGTGAACTTATTGATAGAAAGAAATGTCTTAGTCTTCCAGACTCCTAAGCCTTAGTCCCTTGAAATCGATGACATGCAGACAGTGCTATGTTCTGCAAGAATTCAAGTTTATTAACTCCCCTAAAACTCAGAAACCCCAAACTCCAAGGGGTTATCCTCAAAGCAATATCAAACAGTATGGGACATACCCAGACTTCTACTTAAGATATAGCTGGTACATAAATTTAATAACATCCGTCTGCTCGAGACCCACAGATAAACTCACTAACTTTTCCCCCCAGAAAACTGGCCAGATACTGAGAGAATGGAAGTTATCGTCTTGCTGAAGGTCTGGAGGGAAAAAGATATCCACAGTACTTAGAGATATCTTCTCCAAGATCCCCAGGTCTGATGTTGGTAGACACATGGGTTCCCGCCAGCTGTTCACGGCAGTTGTTGATAAAAAAGGTGACTGGTCTGAGAAGGCGCAGGTCATGTGTCAAGCCCCCAACTGCGCCTCAGCATGGGATTGCCTTTTTGTTGGCTTATATACCTAATCGCCTATTGAGGCCTAAATCTACCTATTTTAAAAGGTGCTAGAACTACATTATTAATATCTAAAATTCCTCAATAATCCAAATTTAGTCACTACCTGTAAAAACCTACCTAGACCCCCCTGGGAGTGAAAATCTATCAATTAATATGTGCAATCTTCTTTTTCGCCAACTACTGTGTTTGTTTGGGTGGGTAGGGGGTTCATAAATCGGAGGCCCTACCGGTGGCAGGTTTAAGACTTCAGGGGGTATTTACCCTGTGGAACTTGAGCGACCAAAGTTTCCCACATCCCCCCCGGCAAAGGTAGAAATAAGTCTACATCAATTTCACCTTCCGCAAGCCCTTCAGTGGGCCCTGGACTGGTGCTGTCCGGTCACTCTTCGGCAGACTCTGGTTTAACTCTGACTGCCGTTTCAGCCGTGTGGGTCGGGGGGGTTAAAATTGTGGGTTCCGGGGGTCAAACCCCTTTCCCCTTTTAAAAATGTCTTTCAAGTCACCCTTTTCTAGACCGTCTTTACCCCGGGGATTCCCCGGGGACCTTTTTTCCCCCGTAAGAGGGTTCCTGGGGTTTTGACAAACTTTCCCTCTTTAGGTCCTTTTAAAAGGTCTTTTAAGGGGGGTGTTCGTCCCCCTCTTTTTGGCTTACCTGGGTTTATCGTGACACTAATATTCCTTATCACTACTCACCCAGCTATCGTGGTTCATTTCCCTCCTCTGGCGTTGAGGGAAAATTTATGTGGAATCCTGCCACCGATTATATATCCTACTGGGGGTCTGTATAAACCAATTCCTTCCTTAATAGTCCGTCTGTAGACAGGAAATATCTAGATAGTTGGCCCCACCAGGATACCCACATTTCTGACTGTGTCACTGGTAACGCCCTGGTCTGCCGCCCCACCAAAGGGCTTTTAAAGCTTGGGTGCTCTAAGCCTCGGCCGTAAGGAATTGCTGCAGGTAACGTCTTTATACCAAGGCGTAATATTTTGCGATGTCCATTCAATTTAACAGTGACATCCACAAATAAATTGGGGCGGGCCCCACTTTTAGCACCTCCCAATGTCGCACTTTGTCGGGGGCCTTCAGTTTTAACTTATAACCAACTTCTCTGATATCATGGACATTGTGCTCCTAAGTCAAAGAATAATTGGGTTGTTTCGGATCTTTCATTCACAACCCCTGCCAGGACTGTAGGGGGGCAGCAACTCTGTGATTCTCACTCATTTTTGAGATTTTGCCCAACTAATCACGCTGGCTACCACTTCGGCTTGGACTCTCCATCTCTACCGGAGAAACGTCCCACTAGCCGGGGGTTCCCTAAAATTATTGGGACATAGTGCAGTATGGTGCTTCCCTTTTCCGGCAGTTATAGCCTCTGAAAGATGTGACTGGCAGTCTTCTGCCTCATGCCCCCCCAAACACCTTAAGCATAGCTGCAACTCCTTTAGCCCTGCTGCCTACTGCTCAGTGTTGTTACCAAACAACTCAGCAACCTGCTAGTATGTTCCCTTCAAAAACTTTGCTATTCGGTTTAGTGTCTGAGGGTCTGCTTAGAGGTCCTTGTCTTGAAATTTTTGCCATTAAACCCCCCAAAGTTGCATGGCTTTAAATTGATCTCCCCAGTTTTCTGAGTAAAAACTGTTTGTTTATGTGATGATGGTGGTGACTCCCCTCTCACCTATACTCAGATGAGAAATGGCTCTCCCCAACCCCCAGTAATTTTCTTTTGTAAACCAGTTCATTTGGTATAAAGCTCTCTGCACTATAGTACTAGCCAATTTTTCTGAATATCCACTATTCCATTCCGATCCACTCCCAAACATGCAAATGTTTGAGACTTTGTCAAGCTCATGACTTCAATGCGAAACCCCACACTGATGGTCAGATGGCAAACCTTAAAAAATAAAAACGATAAAATATAGCAGTTTTTTATCCCCTGTGTTCCAAACGCATCCTTTTTTTGATCCTTGGCATGTTGATAATTAATATTAGTGGTTTGGAATGCTGGACCAATGGGCTTTACCCTTGAGCTGTGAATGTAAATACTGTAATTTTGGCATTTGACAAATCATCCCTGTAATCTATCGGGGTTTAACCCTTTGGGGGCCCAAGGACCTTTCCCCAAAACTCGTTCTGGGCCCCAAAAATTTAAAAAAAAAAAAAAAATTATGAAAAGAAGAGAATCTTTTTCCGATTATAATGCCAAAAAAATTATGAAATTTGATAGAAAACTAACGGAATTATGCTTTAAGTTGGGTATTATACTTTACGCATTGGTGATATCACCCACTTTGACCCCTATTTTCGGCAAATTCCAATGTTTCGTCTACTAAAATTATAGCTATGTCGCTAGAACTCTATTTCTTCTATCGAATGAGAAAAGAAACTCCCTATTTACCAATTTAAACTCCCAAAAAATAGTGGTCAAAAAATGGAAATTTGGCCAATTTCCCCAAAATTTCAAATGATGCCAATTTCAAAATTGGGTCCAGAATAAACAAGACAGACATTTCTACAAAAAAAACCTTTTTGTTCATTAGCCCGTCTCCAGGCCCCTCTTACATTACTTTTGCTTTCCTTTTTGAATTTTTATTCTCAAAAAAAAAAGAAGATTTACTGTTATGTATACAACTGCATCATTTAAAAATGGTATAAATAATATCAGGACTTGTGCAAGAATATTAGACTCTCCCGTTGATGTGTATTTACCCCCGGGGGATTTTTTTTCTGAACATCGGACATAATCGAAAATTTTCGCTACTTTGCACTCAGTTTCAAAGGGACTTGTCATCATGAAACCAGTCAAAATTATCTATATTTCTGTAATATATCATCTATTCTATAAAATGAGCAAAAAAGAGAATACAAGCATAAATACCATACAAAAATAGACTCAAAATCGCTGTTTTAAACCGAAAACACATTCAGTTTTTTCCCCCCATTATGCCTTTTGGTGGGAATTTTTTTTACTTGCACACTGACCGCACAGACCCAATTTTTACATCTAGGCCTAACAGCCTGTTTCCTTTATTTTGGGGGGCTGAATTTAGGCGTACTACTACGTCCAAAACCCCGTTAGGTATAGTATGGCTGAAACCCCAGTTAAAACTGATCCCCGAAAACAAATTTTCCGTCAAGGTTCCATCAAACATTGGTAAAAATGGGGTAATCTGAACAACATTGTGGTTGGGAGTTACCTGTGTCCCTTGGTGTTTCTTGCGCCCCAGCCACCTCAGCCTTCAATCTTTTTATTAACTGTTTGCAGGCCTCATCTCCCTTTACATTAGGTCCTCTGCTCATTGTATTCCTTCCGAGCTGCCTTGACAATATCCTCAGGCTCATCTGTCTCTAGGCTTTGTTTCTCGGAGACAGGCTGCTCCCAAAGGGCCCTTTGCCCTTTTCCCCTAAAACTCTAAACACTTTTTTAGATCTTTACAACCATCTGGTTTTTTCCCATATTTTACTCCCCAAATGGGTTAGCTCCATTTTCCCCATAGACCGCTTTAGCTGAATTGGGGCTTGGGGCAGTTCCTTTCACCTCACCAGTCATTGTTGTGGTTTATTAAGGTTGTCCCAATTTGTCAATTAGCCACCCACAGCACGATACGACATTAGGTAAGAATAAGTCCCAAAGCTCCTCAACAAGCAACGATTTTCTTTGCTTATATTGACTTGACTCAGAATTAAATGTACACTGTTAGCCCTCAAAGCCAACAAAAATGTATATTGTTTTTTAAAAAGAAAACCTAGAATTCCCGTACACATCAAAAAGTTACAGGATTTGCTACCTCTGGTCTCAAAAATTTAAAAAAGGAGTCAAAGACAAAAAATTACACAGTAAAAATGCAGTTTTTCAAATTAAATTCACTTGGTTAACACAAAAAATTCAGTAATTAACTTAAACAGTAAGTAAATAATTTTGTGGCAGCGGCCTAACAGAGCCTAGTTTTTTTTAAACTGTGTAGTTAGTTGGAAAGGTAAATCCTAGCTTAACTTTATATAACTGTTGAAATTGTAGCACCCCAAATCTAGCTTTGCAATTCAAGGTAAATGCTAACTAGGTTAAATCTGACCTAGCTGTTATAACTGTTATAAATATTGCAAAGGGGTAGCCTAACTGTGCTGCCTTTCAAATTTACTGTGTAATTATATATACAAGTTTCCTACCCCACTTGTAAATAATTAAACTCAAAGCTTAACTAGCCTATTGGCCTGCCTGTAAATATATTAAATTTACAACAACTAGCCTACTTGGTTTAAATTACTATAAATAGATTAAACTTACAAAACAGCCCTTGGCCCCTGTAATTTAAAAAATTAAACTTCTGAGTTGCTTGCCTAGCCTACCTTTATGTGTCTCTGGGCCCAGGGGTGCTACCTTAACCTAACTTTGATAATGCCTGGTACATTAACTGTGGCCAGCTAAATTAAGACTAATCTGTCTGCTAACCCAGCTATTCCACCCTCGGTTTGAAGGACCATGTAGAAATTTGTCTTTGGGGCTGCCTCCTTGTAAGATGCCCCCCGGCGCATTTGACACCGACACTCTGGGGGGCCCTCTGACTTACAAGGGCTTAGGGACAAATTTTTAAATAACTGCAGCTGCAAAATTCCCCACCTACATGCACGACAAAAGGGGGGAACCGATAGAGAAAAATTCTCCCATCTTCCAGATTCCTAAACTTTAGTCCCCGAAAACGATGACATGCAGACGTGCTATGTTCTGCAAGAATTCAAGTTTATTAGTGTCCTGCCTGAAACCAGTCCCAAACCCAAAGGGGGTTTTCCTCTAACAGTACAGTGGCCTGAGTTATGATATTTTTCGTTCGAGAATGCTGTTCAAGTGCCATTACCAAACAATTTATCCCCCTAAGGAATAATGTAAAATAGACTAGTCCTTTTACACCCCAAAATATACTTACAAAAGCATTTTAAAAATTTCATAAAGGGGGATTTTGGGGGCCCTGTAACTCAAGGTACCACTGTATGGGACATAGCTTGACTTTTCTTAAGATATGGCTGGACATCCAGTGTAATAGCGTCCGTCTGCTGAGACCCACAGATAAACTCTCTAACGTTTGAAAACTGGCCAGAATGAGAGAAAGGAAGTTATCGTCTTACTGTAAGGGGTCTGGATGGAAAAAGATATCCACAGTACAGAGATATCTTCCCCGGACCCCCAGGTCTGATTTTGGGAGACACATGGGTTGCTGCACAGCTGTTCACGGAAACGATGACTGGTCTAAAAGAGCGCAGGTCACGCATGTGCCCCCCCTGGGACACTAGCTTCCAGACTTGTATTTAAAGATATGCCCCTTACATACCACGTAATAGCGCCCGTCTGCTAGAGACCCAGATAAACTCACTAACGTTTCCCCCAAAAAACTGGCCAGATCTGAGAGAAAGGAAGTTATCGTTTACTGTAATGGGTCGGATGGAGAAAGATATCCACGTACTTAGAGATATCTTCTCCGAGACCCCCAGGTCTGATGTTGGTAGACACATGGGTTGCTGCACAGCTGTTCACGGCAACGATGACTGGTCTGAGAAGAGCGCAGGTCACGCATCGTGAGCCCCACACTGTTTGACCTCACATGGGATTGCCATTTCTCTTTGGGCATATAACCTAATTTTCGCCTATTGGGGCCTAAATCTATTTTTAAAGGTGTAGAACTACATTATTAATATCAAAGTTCCCCTAATAATCCAAAAAAGTCACTACCTTTTAGAAACCTACCAAACCCTCCCTAGGAAGTAAATCTATCAATTAATATGTGCAATCTTCTTACCTTCGCCCCTACTGTTTTGGGGGGGGTATGGGGTTCAAAAATTGGAGGACCTAGGGGGGCGGGTTTAAGGCTTTGGTTATTTACCCTGTGGAACGGGCGACTCAAAAAGTTTAAAATTGTTGTTATGGCACTATGTGCCTCTGCTCCCACTGGATGGACATAAATTGTATAAAATACCAACACAATGGAAATAAAAACCATAAGCCGTAAATGTGATCCTTTACTGAGAAAGTTTCCTCCACAGTGGACTTTATAAAGTCACAAACAGATCTACCTGGGTGAAGGTAAAAGGTATAAAAGAATGGAGTCAGGTAGGGAATGCGGGGTATGGGAAATCGGGGTCGGTGGGGAATGCTGGGTCAGGGGGGGAATGTGGGTCAGGTGGAGAATGCTCATGTGAAGATCTTCTAAGTATGGTGAGATCTAGAACCGGGGGAGTTTTAAAAAAGGTTGGACAAGTATAGAGTAGACCTTCTGGTGTTCCTCCCTTCTTATGTTGTTATGTGGAAAGCAATGAAATTTCTTTGCAAGGGTTCTGCTATGTTTGAAGCCGTTGTTCTGGTTGAATTGGGTATCAGTTAAGTGATGACTCCAGGATTTTCAGTACGAGTGTTCCTGGCGATAAGTCTTATTTTTGATTGATTATATGGTTGTGTGAATTTGGGTTGCCAAAGGGATTCCTTGGATCGTCAATCTGCCCGCTCTGGGGTTCTAAATACGTGTCTGGAGGTATCTGGCTGTTTCGCCCCATATAATTTACTGCATATTCAAGGGTTGTGTATACCCCCCGGATTAAACTTGTCCCGTCTATTACTGGTAATGTCCTTGATGGTGGGGATTGGAAGAGATACTTGGAATGGGTCTCGAAAAGATGTTGGAAAAATGCTTTGTAATGGAGTTAGGGGGGGGGATTTTTTCTTATCCGTGTCTTTCTGGGTGTGTTAAGATGTTTAATGCCCGTCGTCTGCAGTCTCTAATGAATGACGAATAGTAAGTTTAGAAAATACCCTGTTCATTTAAAAATTCTTCCTCAAGGAACTCATTCGGATTCTTTAACAGAAAGAACTCCCAAAGAAGAGATACATAGTCCCCCCCCCAACCCATTCCCAAACATTTTTCCCAACTTTTTTTTCGAATACCTCATTCAAGTATCTACCCCCAATCCACCACCATCAGGACATTACCAAATACACAGGACAACCCAATTTTTGCGGGGGATACACAATCATTTGTAATGTCAGAAAATTATACGTGGGCAAAAACACACCCAGAGACACACGCTGCCAAAGGGTTTTCCCCAAAAGCCTGAATAATGATGGGATAAATCCTGGAGCCAAGAGCTGATGAGGGAGGGTGACACCACAGGCGTGTCGGGAGGCATGATAGAGGGCTACCCACTCAGAGGCAATGGGGAAAAGTTCCCAGAAAACTCAAAAAAACATTGAAAATTTAGAAAGCTCATAGCCACTCAGAATTTAGCACCATATGATCTAGAATAAGAGAGTGAACTGTCAACATATGCATTGATTTTCTCGTTAAAAAACCTAAGTCGGCCAAAAGTCCGGAACAAAACTATCGTTGAAGAAATTTTTCGACGAATTCCTTAGATTAATAGAAAAAAAATGACCTAGAAAATGTGCAGAGAACCTTCACCCCCAAAACGGGATAAACCACCTCAATTACTGGGAACGCTTAAAGTTCCAAAATTACTCCCTAGAATGCAGGGGGAAAATATTAATATACATGTGGAAAATTCTTGGGGGGATTAGTCCCAAATTACATGGTCACCCCCACGAAAGCAAAAGACTCGGCAGGCGATGAACACCCCCTCAAGAAGCAGGGGCCCCACTAGCACGTTGAGAGACAACACAATAAGTGCGGGGGCCAAAGATTGTTCAGCTGCCTCCCAGCATACATCAGGGATATTACCAACAAACCCTGGCTGTCTTCAAGCAGGCCGGGACGGGCCCCTAAAGTGGTACCTGACCAGCCGGCGGGGTTCTGTTGACCGGTGGGGCTAAAGCCTGGTTGATCAGGCTCTGACCCAACATGAGGCTTGGTCACAGAGGGTTTTAAGGTTGACCCCGGGAACTCCCCAGGTATATTGGGTAAAAATTTGCGAAACGTAACTCAAAATCTGCTACGTCTCTGCGGGGGCTAATCCTTTATCATTAGGTGAATACAGATTTGTTAGTCTATTTTCTTACAAATATGAAAATTCTCTTGGAATATTATAATTCTCATTAGTTTTTTATGATCTGCACTGAGTAGGATATTTTTGACTTTACCTCCTTCATAGTGTCCTTCACGTACATGGGAAAATTACATCCGGCACTGATCCATGGGGAGCCCCATCTCACATGCACCAGTTCAACACCTCAGACTGTCACTTCTGCCTTCTTGTCAAGTATTTATTGTTTCATTGCTCTACCTTCCCACTTATTCCTGTAGCTCTTTTCCTAATCTCTTCTGCAATACTACATAAAAAAACTTGTATATGAAAAAGTTTTAAACCATTCCTAACGTCTTTTGAAGAATGGTGAAGATCAGAAAAAATTTGAGGTAATCAGTCCCCCAGGTTGGAGTCGATTTGTCATCCCTCAATCTTGAAAAGAAACAGCATACCCGGGGAAAAAGTACTTTTATACTGTAGACAGGTGAGGTGAAGCAGTCGTTGGGGAAAACACAGGGGCAAATCCACAGTTGCAAAAGTAGGTCATGACTATAATTAGGGAAGTGAAGAATTTCCTGTACCAAGATTCCCAAAATCTTTTCCTAGTCCCAAAAAAATGCAAACCAATTTTTCTCTCTTTCCTTCTTTCTGTTACATTGTCCTTGACCCTAGTAGGTTTTTGAGAGAGGATCCTTGTGAAAATGTGGATAAGTTTCACCAACAAATGGCTTCCTTTGTCTGGTACAGAGATGAATGATGGAAGATGAGGAGTTTTAAAGGGGATCTCCCTAACCTGGAGTCGATATGTTCGTCCCCCAATATTTTTCCCAAAAATTTTTTTCAACTTTAAGATATTAAATTAGCAATAAAGTAACGAGTGGAATCGATCAGAGTAGATGAAAATCTGCCTAAAAGTCAGGCTGGCAGGCGTGACTTCCTTTACAAGGGGCCCGGGTCTCACCTGATTGCTGGGTTAACTGGACAAAAAATGCAATGGTAGGGCCCCAGAACTTATACTCTGAATGCCCGTTTACGATCGAGACCATGCCAATGGTTGTGGACAAATGTCAAATGAATTAATATACTGAGCACATGTATACATTTAACAGTATATATGAAAATACATCAGTTTCATTGTTTATATTTCATATATGGATTGACTCAGCATATCAGCTTGAGCTTTTGAATGACTGCATCATTATCATGGATATTATCGTTTTCATATGCATTACAAAAACCCTAATATGCAAAAAAACCACGGGGCGAGTAGAATGATAACTCTAGGGCCCTTTTATGTTGCAATCAACACATCAGGAGCTTGCAAAATTTAGAAAAGGAGGATGTCCCCGCAAATACAATGTAATATATAATGTAGAGAAAGAACAGTAGTAGCATCTGGTGAATGAAATATTGATTTGGGCTTTTCACCCCACAGGCAGCTGTGTTGTGAACCATGATGTAGGAGGCGGGGGACAGACGCTGTGGTGCTGCCACACCCACTGCTCCCAAAAGGTAATGATGGTAAACATAAAGTGATGTGCTGGTTTCCTTCGTCCCCGGTGAGCCACCTCTTCAAAGGGCCTTTTTACACCTGCTCATGATGGTGCGCCCGAATGATGATACAACCCATAATTATCACGGACACCACCCACAACATTGGCACCACCACACACCTTTACCACAACCACCCCCACCAACAAGCCACCACAATCACTGCCTTTTAATACAAAACACTACCCCCTACAACACAACACTGACCACCACTACAACACAAACTGACCCCCCACAAAAATCAGAAAAAGATTCTCACATTCTTTCGATCAACCAATATTTCAACTAATAAACAAAATGATAAAAATGTTAAGGTTACTGTGCTACAACATTAATACAAGATAATATCCTAATGTTACCCGTGATAACATTATTGCTCCTGAAAATGTTCTTTTAGTAGGATATCCATGTTTTGTGGAATCCAGTTTTTAGGATGTCCATGCTTTTGTAGGATTCCATGTTTTGTAGGATTATTTTTTAATGCCTTTTTGAAATTCTATGTTTTTGTGGGCTAAAAAGTTATTTAAAATATCCGTAATTTTTAGGAATTTTATTTGAAAAAGTACACTATTTATAGGGGACTCAATGTTTATATTGATATTTTTAAAAAAAAAGGAAATTTTTATATTAGTTATTAATGTTAATGTAGAATATAAATGTTTTTAATATTTTCATGTGTCCACTTTTTTTACAGTATTCTTGTTTATAAATTTTTTTTTTTTCCCAAAAAGGTTTTTTTTTTAAACAGGTTAAAATTTATACATAAGATCCCATGTATATGTAGACAATTCATATTATTATGTTTTATGTTTGAAACTTTCCCTGTTTTTCAGGTTATCATCTCAATCCAAGTAGAAAACCCCTGTTTGGGCCGTTTAAAAAAAGGGTTTGTTCCCCGATACCAGGGAAATAGATATGTGTTGTCCTTTCCGGTACATTCAGACTTCCCCAGCAGTAGCATCAGTGTGGGCTGTCTTCAGGTGATCATCTCAGACTCACACAGTAGCATCAGTGTGGGCTGTCTTCTAGATGCCCTCTGACTCCCCCCAGCAGTAGCATCAGTGTGGGCTGTCTTCTAGGTGATCATCTCAGACTCACAGCAGTAGCATCAGTGTGGGCGTCTTCAGGTGATCATCTCAGACTCACACAGTAGCATCAGTGTGGGTTTTCTGGTGATCATCTCAGACTCACAGCAGTAGCATCAGTGTGGGCTGTCTTCTGGTGACATCTCACTCACAGTAGCATCAGGGGGGCTGTCTTCTGGAGATCATCTCAGACTCCAGCAGTAGCATCAGGGGGGCTGTCTTCTGGTGATCATCTCAGACTCCCGCAGAGCATCAGTGTGGGGTTCTTCAGGTGATCATCTCAGGGCTCCCCAGTAGCATCAGTGTGGGCTGTCTTCTGGTGATCATCTCACTCAAGCAGTGCTCAGTGTGGGCTGTCTTCAGGTGATCATCTCAGACTCACACAGTAGCATCAGTGTGGGCTTCTTCAGGTGATCATCTCAGACTCACAGCAGTGAAGTGTGGGTGTTTCTAGGGGGATCATCTCAGACTCACACAGTAGCATCAGTGTGGGCTGTCTTCTAGGTGATCATCTCAGACTCACAGCAGTAGTGTCGCGTGGGGCACCAGATAATTCCCATTTTTACCCGAATACTAGCAGACAGTGTGGGGCACTTTATAGAATCTCTGAATAATATAGTCCCCTGCTAGAGACAGTGTCTCTCACATTCCCCCGCACTACTACCCCATCTCTGAGTTGTTTTTTGTCACCCCATAGCAGTAGTGATAGGACTGTCCTGTGCTCTGGGACGGGCCTGTCAAGGATTCTCCTTACCTCCGTCACACTACAGAACATAAAAAAATAAGGAAGGACCCTGCAGGCCTACTGACCCATGCTAGGCAGGGCCCAAATCACCTCAATTATCACATCACTGGACTAGTGTAAGCAACCTGATAGGGTTTTCCGCTCCTCATACAAGGGAGACATGCATGGGGAGAGAGCTGGTATGTTTTTATCTATCTAAAATTTTGTTTAATAAATGCAATCGGGAAATAAATGTTTTTTACAAACCCGTATTGCCATATATATATATATATTTATCTACACCTGTGCTGCCACATTGGCAGACACCACCTCCACTTTACCCAAAGGGGGGCTCCCAACGGGGGCCCAGAGGCAAAAAGGGGGCCTTCCCTTGCTTACCACCCCAAAGGGCGGAAAGGACAGGGCAAGGTGTCAGTTTCTAAAGGGCGGGGTGAAAACTCATCAAGCCAAAAAGGGCGCCCATTTTCCTCTTTCAGAGATGTGTTGCACCCAGGGAAATCCCCAGTATTCGGGGCACGGGCCCACTCGGGATTGGACAAGTATTTGACAAGCTCTGAGTTATCTATGTTTTTACTCCCATTGTATTTGTCTTGAAATAAAGTTTGTAAAAAAAAAAAAAGATGGGGTGGTAGGGGGGAAATGGGAAATTCAAATGGCTTGAAAGAAATCTAAATATTCTTCCTTGAAGTCTTTTTATCCACTTCTCCAGGCAATGGGTCCCAAAAAAAAAAAAAAATATTTATATATATATATATATATATATATAAATATACATAATATAGTATATAATATATATGTGTGTATACATTATATATAATTATATATATATATATACATGTGTAATATATTATATATTTTATACATTTTATATATATATTATATATATATATTTTTGTGTTATATATATTATATATATGCATGTGTATATATATTATATATATACATGTATATATATATATATATATATATATATATATATATATATATATTATAATAAAATTTATATATTATATTACATGTGTATATATATATTTTATATATAATTTATATATTTTTTATATATATATATATATATATATATATATATATATATTTTTATATATATATATATATATAATGTTTTATATATAATATATATATACATGTGTATATAAAATTATATATACATGTGTATATATATATTATATATAAAACATGTGTATATATTATTTTATTACATGTGTTATATTATATAAATGTGTTATATTTATATATACATGTTATTTTATATATATAATTATATATATATATATATATATATATATATATATATATATATATATAAGTGTATATATATATATAACATGTGTTATATATATATATATATATATAATGTTTATATATATATATATATATACATTGTATATATATATATATATATATATAATTATATATATATAATATATATATATATATATATATATATATATATATATAAATATATATATATATATATATAATATATATATATATATATATATATACACATGTGTCTACCTGGAGTCTACCGGGAAAAAATTGGGGGTTTAAACCCCCCCGGCCGGCCCGTGACCAGGCCTCCTGTTGGCCCGAGCCTGATCAACCAGGCTGTTCCTGGCCCATGCAGTCCCGTGAACCACAGCCCGGCTGGTCGGTACCGACTTTTGTGTCCAGTGCTTGAAGACAGCCAGGGTTTGTTGGTAATCCCTGATGTATGTTGGGGGGGAGTTGAACAATCTTTCACACTTATTTGTTTTCCCTCAACGTGCTAGGGCACCCTGCTCTTCATTGGGGGGTGTTAACCCCGCCGAGTCTTTTTCTTTCGTAGGAGATTTTTTTGTCAAGTTTGGTACTAATCCCTCGATAATTTTCCATGTGTATATAATAATTTTCTCTCCCGCCCGTTTGAAATTCAGGGTTTAGGGAAATTAAGCGTTCCCAGTAGTTGGGGGGTTTATCTCACTTATTCGTGGGGGAAGGGTTTTCTGCCCTTTTCAAGGTCAGAATTTTACCCGCCGAAAGGTGCCGTTAGTGTGCAGCAATATTCAGCCTGTAGAACAAGCGATCTGTAAAGTGTCAACATGGGCTTGGTATCCCTGGTTTTGAAGGTTTTCATTATCCATCCTGTCATTTTGAGAGATGCAATTGCTACATGGAAAATTCCGAGGGTTTAGTACCAAACTTGCACACAAAACATCCCCCGAAAACAAAAGGGCTCGGGAGGCGATTAAAAAAAACAAACAAACAAACAAACAAATTTTTTTTTCATTGCAGATTACATGGGGATGGGAAATTACAATGTAAATTGAGTGCAAGGAGAGCCATGACATGCCATATTAGGGGGAGCTTATTCTGTCCTTAAAAAATATGTACTTAATATTAAAAAATTTATTAGTTTATTCTATTAAAAATTATTTTCAAAATTACAATATGATGAAATTTTACTGTTTAAATTATTATATAATGATATTAGATCTTTGATTGTTCAGGGGTTAAATTCTTGAATGATAATATGGGAATTGAGATTATCTTAAGGAAAAAAACATTGAGCATTTTTGACATTAACATAATAATAGGGGTAACATAATAGTAACATATTATTAAAAATTGAGATTATAATTGGAAATAACAATGAGCATTTTTTAAAGTAGTTTATAGTATGATCATTTAGGTTTGGGTGAGTAGGTGGTTTTGAGTTGAGTCTTAAATTGATTTTCAGACAA
>WNWK01045562.1:0-14669 GCA_009830355.1 Cherax destructor
AAAAATCGAACAACAGCCACACATTAAGAATATTCACATTAGAAAGGCTATCGAGTATAACCTTTTGGGAAAATAAATATTTTCCACAACACTTGTTAATTGTCAGAGTGCATAATTCATTGTAGATTCACTATGCATACTGAGCAAGCTTTTTTACATAGAAATTATGTGCCAAACATTAGTAATGTCAATTATGATTTTCCCAGTATGGAGGAACAGGTTGAATGGCCACATAAGCAAAGTACATGTAATGTATTCCATGTTGGGGAGTTGAATGGAATTTAGGTAAGCAGCTGAATGATGCTGAAGGCCTGTGCAGTGAACAGTGCAGCTACCAAAGAGTGCAGATGTTTACAAGAATGTAAACAAATGACTTACTGATGCTATAGATGTTATATTGACAGATTGTTATTCTTACATGTGGTTTATGGAACCTAAATGTAAAAAAATGTTTTCATCTCCAGGACACACTTCTTTGGCAGATGACCATTGTGTACAAAAATGTATATACACAATTTGTATAAAAAACTACTGCAGTTAATGAATTTTTTTCAATTAGAAAACTTGATACCTTTATTATATTCCTGTTGTGTAGTGTTTTCTTGATAAACTAATATTTATTACTAAGACTTTTGTTTTAATTAGTGTTAACACTGTTGTGTGTCCCCTATCTCCTAACTTTTATCTATACATGCTGAGGTAACTCAATTTTGCCCCAACATTCTTGTTTCTCATTGAAAAAGATACTGAGGCTCCTCTTATCTGAGGACTAACCAGCCTGTGGAAGTATTGAGTAAATATCCTAAGGTTCTCTTGAATGTCTTAAACAGTTAGAGGTACTGTACTTGAGATGTCTGAGGAAGGAACATTTCTAGAAGAAATAAGAGATAAAAGATGTAAATCTTTAATTTATACAGAAGGGGTTACTAGCCCTTTGCTAAAAGATGTAATTATACATATACAGTGGTACCTCGAGTTACGATATTTTTTCGTTCGGAATGCTGTTCAAGTCCATTACCAAACGAATTTATCCCCATAAGGAATAATGTAAAATAGACTAGTCCTTTTAAACCCCCAAAAATATACTTACAAAAGCATTTAAAAAATAAACTTACATAAAAGGGCGATTTTGGGGACCATCGTAACTCGAGGTACCACTGTATATATAAGTACGTATATATTATATAAAAACTTATTTTTTTTGATTAAAGTGCACAAGATTTTCATCTTACAAATGAATTCTTGGTTTTCCAATAGTACAATAGTACACAGAACAGTAATTTTTTTAATGTGTTTCTGATACACAGCTTAGTGGTTCTAAATTTTAATTGATTTTTAAGTGCCACATTTGAAGTATGGATGAAGTCACTTGGGTCAGTCTGTATATATTATGTTTAAAATTCAAATTCAAATTCAAATTGATATATTTCTCTGTAAAAATTACAATGTGTTTTTTACATTTTAAGGACTAAGGACTATAATTACAAAGATGACCGTTAGCATGCCTAGCATGCTAGACATTTCGGGCAGACTTAATACTAGGTTTGCTCCAAAATTGGAGTAAATCAGGCAACCTTACTTATACAATGATTATACTTTTTATTAAGGTTAGGTAATTGTAGTGATTAACTAGGTTTACAAAATTGAGGTAGTATAAAAATTAAAAGAATTTAACAATTAGTTTATATATTAATGGAAATGGTGACATGTTACAGTTTCTATATTGGAGTGTCTTGGGAAACTTATGACTAGTTTAAAGAATTATGAAGCAATAGTTGTATTAGAATCTTGGCTACAGTCATGTGCAAAATTAAGGAAATCACAGATATCAATAAGTGTAATTTTGTTGGGAATATGTGCAAGATAAAGTAATTTTCATGTGGTTATCTACCGGTAAGTGAGATAAAAATGTTTTTTAATGGTGCTTTTGAAAATGGAGGTTGTGTCTGCAGTTCTAGAGTTTTCAGGCAGGGAGTTCAGATTTTAGGCCTTTTATGTACATTGAATTTTTGTATAGATTTAGTCGGACACGGGGAATGTCAAAGAGATGTTTGTGTCTGGTATTATGTCTATGGGTCCTGTCACAACTGTCAAAAAAGAGTTTTAGTTCAGAGTTAAAGTTGGTATTTATGGTTCTATAAATGTGATTGCAGAGTAGTAAGTGTGGATGTTCTGAACAGTGAGTAAGTTTAGGTCTTTGAAGAGTAGGGGTGTGTTGCCCCACGTTGGATTGTGATAATTCTTACTGTGGCTTTTGTTGGTTATTATTGGGTTATTACTATTGAGTTAATAGTTTTCTACACTAAAAACATTGATAAAAATAAATGCTCTCTTATTGCTTTATTGTACCTGTCTTTGACACTGGTTCACCATATATGTTGAAGCTGTAAAGAAGAGAATCGTGAGAATCATGTAATGCATATCCATTGTTGAAGCTGATTATTCAAAATCTTATCTTCTGAACTCACGAAATCATAATAACACAATTGCAAACAAACTACAGCCACACTGGAGGGGGATTCATCTGTAAAAACTTTGTGGTCATAGTGGGCCCATGCTGACCCCCTATGGGTATAAATATACCTATTTGGATGAATCTTATGATTTACTTATCATGGGTTCAAACCAACCTGTACCATGACTTGTATCTGAAAATTTTGAACCAACAAATTTGAAACTATTATGGTATAACATTTGATGAAATATTAGAAATAACTTTTTTTTTTTTCAACAAGTCGGCCGTCTCCCACCGGGCAGGGTGACCCAAAAAAAAAAAATCCCAAAAAGAAAATACTTTTTCATCATTCAACACTTTCACCACACTCATACATAATCACTAAAAAAAATACCTGTTTTAGGACCTCTACACCTCTTTCTGCCTTCCCCTTTTTATTTGGAATTTTTATTTTCTATGCTGTTACAAGGTCTGTTTTTTCCTCCAATATCTGCCAGTTATATCAGTTTAGTTATAGCAGCTGATACAGAGGCAGCAGTCTTTTTGGCACATAAAACCATGCACAGAAAAGTTTTATTTATTCTTTAAAACATTATACTGTGTGCAAGTTCTGATGAGTCACTTAAGAATTTTACCACCACCAGCTGAACTGGAAGGCAGGAAATATAATGTACCTTAGTATCGATAAGGAACCTTTTAACCTGACAAAATGAGAACTGAATTTAAGCTGCTGTGATAGGCTAGTACTACAGTACTGCAATTGCAACAGACCCAAGACCCTACTTTATTTTTATGCAGTTGTATTTAATGGCTAAGAACTGTTATCCTACCTCAGCTCTTTTTAAACCCCAGACCTATCCATTGTATACTACCTTCTAGGATGTGATACACAACAATTGACTAATACCTAGGTACCTAATTACTACTAGGTGAACAGGAGCAGCAGGTGTAGAGACATTCCCATACTTTTTGTCCTGCCTGGAAAATGATTTCAGGTCCCTTCAGTACTAGCTCTCAACCAGGCTCTGGTGGCCTGGTGGTAAAGCTCTCGCTTCACACGGCAAGGGCCTGGGTTCGATTCCCAGCCAGGGTAGAAACATTGGGCGTGTTTCTTTACACCTGTTGTCTATGTTCCCCATCAGTAAAATGGGTACCTGGGTGTTAGTCACTGGTGTGAGTCGCATCCTGGGACACTGACCTAATCTCCCCGGGAATGCTCAGCATAACAAGGGACTTTCTATATAGTATATGTCACTGATGTTAGCTAGGACTGTATACCATGTACATGTACTTAGTAAATAAAGATATTATTATTATTATTATTCCATGATATAGGGTATTAACTAAGTGAGTTGCATTTATATTGCCTGCAAAGGTAGTCTAGCTCCTAGACCAACACGGGGAAAACATTGGACAAGTTTCCTTACACCTGCTGCCTCTGTTCACCTACCAGTAAGTAGGACCTGGGTCACATCCTGTGGGAGAAGATTAAAGGACCCCAGTGGAAATCAGACAGTCCTGGGTGGAAAACCCCTCCAGGTTAAAAATTCAAACAATATCTTATTCAATAAAATAAAAAACTGAAATGAATTTCTTAAATACCGGCACTGTATAAATTCTTATAGGTACATATGTATATGATAACATTGAGGCATAGAAAATGATGATTTCTTTAGAAAATGAAAGATGTAACAAGGCTAACTGAGCTAGAAAGGGACAGAAATCCAATAACTGGTGGTTTAGTAGTTATTCAAGTAAATTATTCCTAGTGATTCATCAAAACCTGTACACAGAGAATGTATATGGTATCTAATTGTTGAGATAAGTCGTCATTTATTAAAAATCATGACCAACAATCAGTCGGATATTTTTTTTGATGATGCTGGCTTGGTACAATTATACTACTATCCTGTCAAGTACAGAAACGCCCCAACTTCCCGGGCTTAATGCGACCTAAAAATTCAATAAGTTGACTGTTCATTACTCTGATCATATTTTCCCATAAAAATAATGTAGAATGAATGTGTTTCTAAATACAAATTGTTTTCCATATTGAATTTTAGTTCATTTTTCCACACAAGATATTTGTACCCAATCTTTTAACTTGAGTATGCTTATAATAGCATATAAATCATCTCAAAGGTCATAGATTTTCTTTTCCATTGCAATTGGTTATCACTACCCTCCCTTTTGCTTTCCAGTCATGATGAACAACTGTTTTTAAAGTAAATTTACAAAAAAAAACAAACATGCAGAGATGAGAGTAAAAGAGCATTGTAAATTGTTTATTTCTGGCCACAAGCCAAACAACACCTGTAATGCTCCTCCCCCCTCCAATACCCACCATCAAAATATGAATCACTTGTTCTTGAGAAAATTTAAATTTGGGGCCAAAATGAATGTCGTAATGTGAAACCACGCAAAATATTTTGTGATAAACACAATGAATAAGGCACAAGATCCTCCCATAAAGGGAAATTTTAGGTGACATGGTTGGCAGTGCCTCCAAATACTCAACCTTTTAAACTCATCTTGGGTCAGAGAAGAAAATTTTCAGGTTTGGAGAACCAAGATTTTGCAAATAGCGATGCTTTCATGCCTATGGAGTGTACTATCAAGACCCTTTATGTTAGGCAAAAAAAAAAAAAAAATTTTTAATCATGTTTAACAAAACTCACTTTTTGTCAATTTATAGAAAAGTTTTATTGTATTAATATTGTTTTTAATATTATGTACAAATTTTCTCCAAAGTCACTCAAAAATTTTAATTTTCTCCTTGCAGTCAGAAATTTTGACAGTGTGTTGGTTTCAACCTTCCTCATCGGGGTGCAAGTGCCAAATCCTGTGTTGAGCATCACACATTCTTCCTTACACGCCCAGAACTCCTGCAAGAAAGAAGTGACAGCTTATTCCTGACATTTTTTTTTTAAAAAATATAATTGGGGGACTTCTGAACTGTCATATCTGTGCACCTTGGCAAAACAGTGATTGTGTGAAAGATGATGAAAGTGTTTCTTTTTTTAGGGGACCCCACCTTGGTGGGAAACGGCCAATGTTTAAAAAAAAAAAAGTAATTGATTTATTTGAATTTGCTATAGCTCATATCTAGCCTTGAGATTCAAAAAACAAAAAAAGCACAAAAAAAAAAAGATACTGTACAACTCAGCTTTGTTGATAATTCTGTTTCTGAGTTGTTGGGATGGTAGGGGAAGGGGGCCAGATGCTGGATATGGTGACTAGGGGTTGCTATGATGGCTGAATTATTGAAGTGGCTGAGGTGTTTGTGATGGATGAAGTACTAGAGTGATGACCCTGACTTTTATCTCTGCCATCATTTGGACTTAAGTGGGCCATGACAGCCGATATGTCATCATGAGTCTCCCCTTCCATGTGGGTTATTTGTGAAATTTACATGCCCTTACCAGGCCCAGCCTTTTTTTTTACACATGCAGAGATTTTCTTTCTTCATAATTGTTAACATAATGTGTTGTTTCTAATGCACTATCAGTACTAAAACACCCATCACTTGACTTTGAATTCTTGCTGGAAACTATTAAGAGGACAGAAGACATAGATAATAATAAGATAGGTAAAAAGAAAAGGGAACATGATACAGGCTATAAAAATGAGAACATTTAAATTTTTATTAAAGAATCATTTTGTTCATTCAGTTTCTTTATTGAAAGTTTTGATCTTAATTTATTAAAAGAGTATGGGAGTTTCTGGAGAATGACATAAAAGTGTATTTTAACAAGATTGTGCTGTAATGTGTCTTACAGTTCTGTATATAACACATATCGCTATACTCTACATAGCTTTTTTTGAAAACGGGTTTATCTCTTGTTTTATTCCAGAAATCTTTTGACTTTGGGCAGCAAATTTCGTTACAGTGGACGTCAAATTTCAGACTGGGAAGACTGCAAAAAAGGGCAAGAGTTGAACGTACATTTGTTCGGTAAGTTGTAACCATACTTTAGTTGTTATTACAAATTTTTTTTTTATTAAAAGTACGTCATATATATTATTGAATAATTGTGTAAATTCTCTTTTTTTGAGTTAAAGTTGGATTGTGATAAGGAGGGAGTGTTACTCTGTTTATTATCTTGGGGGGGTGGCACTGTTATTAGGATTCCAGTGGTAATTTGGATAAAAGAGTGATTAAAAAATAAGCCAAAAAAAGTGGACTCGGGATTTTTTAAACTTAATTAAAAAGTCAATTAAATTTTCTGTGACACGGGTCCCCGCCCAAAAAGGTTTTTGCACCCAGACTGTCCAACCCCAAGTGATTTAGGCCGTAAAGCTAGTTTGGGGCTAAAGGTTTTCTCTACGGCCTCGGACAAAAACTCCCCCAGGATACAAAGTTACTTCCCCAAAGGTGCAAAAACTCCCAAGATGGCATGGGGTGAAGCACAATCACCTGAAAAAGTGAGTATTAGCCTCATATGATGCATTATCTAAGCTGTTTAACATTTTTTATTTGCATTCAGTATTGTAGTTTTTCTTGTACTACTGTGGACCCTCGGTTAGCGGCCGTAATCCTTCCCGGAGCTAGGCCTTTAACCGAAATGGCCTTTAACCGAAATAATTTTCCCCATAAGTTGTAAATACAATTAATCCGTTCCAGACAAAAAATTCACAAAAAAAAACATTTTTTTTACAATTAAATCAGTATTACAAACCCTTTTTTGAAGACTAATGCGGGCCCCGGAAGATAGGGGGGAGTTAGTTTTTTGGGAAGGGGGAAACCCCCTCCAAAAAAGGGCTTCAGGTAACAAGTCCCTCTCTGGGGTTACTTCCCTTCTTTTTCTTTTAATGCCACTAGGACCAGCTTGAGAGTCACTAGAACCCTGTCGCACAAAATAACTGTCCGAGTGCTCTGTTTCTGGCGCCTCTTTAACATTTCCCCGAAGTGTGACAAGGTTTTGTCACTAAACATTTTAAAATATGGCTTGTTTCAGTTTAGGATGGTGTTTTTCAACAAATGTCGGGACATCATTCCACTTGGAACAAATTTCCTTAATCTTTGCAGAAGGCACCTCCTTCTTTTCCTTTTCCTCCCCCTTTTTCTGAAGCAATTGCCTGAACTTTGGTCTGATGAAGTTCCACTTCCAGTAGTTGCAGCCCCAGTGGTTAGCTCTACTCTGTGGTCCTCCACCAACTCTTCCACATCCTCACCACTCACCCCAACCCCAGGCTTTTCCCCCAAATTTCCCAATATCTTCCACAACAGGCACAGGGTCGTCAGCCCAAATCCTTCAAAATCCCTCTTGTCAACACAATCCGGCCACAGTGGTCTCCAAGCAGAGTTCAAAGTCCTGGTAGTCACTCCCCCCCAACCCCCTTACCTAAAAAATTTAGGGATTGTAGACATTAAGTGATTCTTCCAGAACTCTCTAAGGGTCAATTCAGTGTCCGAGGTCATTTCAAAGCACTTCTGAAACACTGTTTTGGGTGTACAGTTTTTTGAAGTTAGAAATGACCTGCTGGTCCATGGGCTGGAGAAGAGGAGTGGGGGGTTAGGGGCCAAAAACTTCATTTTTTTATAAATTTGAAGCCCCTAGACATTTGGTCTTCCAAGTTTTGGAGGATGTGCAGGATCATTGTCCAGTACCAGGAGGCACTCGAGTCCCAAATTGTTACCCTTTGAAGGTATTTTTTCACATTTGGGGCCCAAAAACACATCATCAACCCAATTTTTGAAAATTGACCTTGTGACCCATGCATTTTGATTTGATTTCCACATCACACACAATTTTTTTCTTGTGGACATTGTGTTTTTGAACACTCTGGGAGTTTCAGAGTGATACAGGTAAAGGTTTCACTTTAAAATTTCCCCACTTGCATTGTTTAAAACATGGGGTTAGCCTGTCTTTCATAGACTTGTGTCCTGGCAGTGTCTTTTCCTACTGCGTGATGTGGTCCTGTTATGCATTTTCCCAAAACAGGCCCGTTTCGTCCAATTAAACACTTGTTGGGGGTTTTAGATTTTCACCTTTTTGTAGTCCTGAAATTCCTGAACAAACTTTTCAGCAGAATGTTTGTCTGAACTTGCAGCTTCACCATGCCTTACAACACTGTGTATGCCACTATGCTTCTTAAATCTCTCAAGTCAGCCTTTGCTGGCCCCAAATTCACTACCCAGCACTTGTTCCAGTTTTTTTACAAGATCTTCATGCAAATGCCTTGCCTTCTCCAAAAAAACAGACTCCACTACACTGTCTCCCCCCTATTTGTTTTTTTTTTTAATCCCCAATAACAATAACTTTTCCATTTGTTCCAAATTTGGGGACCCTGTTTCTAAACACATTTACCCCCTTTGGCAACATCAGCCTCCTTGATTTGTTCTTTTTTTTTGACAGGAGGGTTGTAATTATTTATTTGTTTTTTCCCAAACATCCTGGCAAGTTCCAGCACCTGCATACCAATCTCATATTTCTCAATCACTTCTCTCTTAAATTCCATGGTGTTTCTCCTCTCTTTGCCACAGGAACTTTCTAGGGAACCCTTTGGGGGTCATGGTTACTTTTTCACAGTTGCACTGACAAAAAAAAATGGGGAAAAAAAGCGAAATGTCTGAATGAATGACAGAAAACTTCCTTACGCCCGGGGAGACAGGCAAACTGAAGCGCAAAACGGCCCCCCCCGGGGGGTTTTCGCCCCCTCGGCCGCTAACCAAAATAACGGCCGGGGAACCGGGGGCCGTTAAAAACCCGGGCCCCTAACCAAGTTGGCCCCTAACGGGGAAAGGCCCTAACCGAGGGTTCACTGTATATTGTAAATCCAGTGGAACCGTGGTCTATGCATATAGCAGCCCCAGTGAATGGACCAGCTCATCACAGCTCATCACAGCTTGAGTCCTCATCCATTCTTCTTTTCATCATTATTACACATTTTGAATTTATGTATTTTGGTTTTTGAGGTGTATGAGAATAGATGTATACTATGAAATCTCCTGAGGCTCTGGGATGAGACAGTAGTGTCACAGTTGGTGCTGCTATTTGCATGGTTTTGGGTTCAAATCTGTTTATTCATTAACAATTGTTCATTCGACTTAAGTTTATTATGTTAAGACCTGAAGCAGATCTTTAAGAGACTCTCTGACCGCGGGTTTGAACCCCACCTGTGGTATGGTTTTGTTTGCAATAGTGTTATTACTTTCTGAGTCGAAATGATCTTTGGGAGAAGTGCTGAGGAGGATGGATTTTAGGGGCACAAATGCAATATGGGGTAGCCAATGGCCCTATGGCAGATGATAGTAGCAGCAATTGCTGGTTACTAGACAGGGTCTAAAGCCCTCATTTAAAGGATCAGAGAAAAGGGCAAGCATTATCTCCAGTGCTGGGGGGAAGTCTGAATTTAATGTTCACATGTTGACTGATGGACTCCCTTTAGCTATGTCCAGAACATTTCCCTGACAGCCCATTTAGCATTTCCCAGTGGCTCTTTCAGGTTGACAGCTATTGGGTGCTGTACTGACCGGGGTTTAAACGCACACCCCTTTGCTAAAAGTGTGTGAAAACCAGCTCATCTGTAATGGTCCCCCCCACATTATAGAAGGCTTCTGGGCCCCCAGTGGATCAGGCCCCGCACTGAATTTCACCAGGTTTCCAAGTTTTAGTGGTTTTACCCCCCCCTTTTAGGGCCCTTTATTTTAAGGGCCTACCCTGGACACAGAAACTATATCTATTATATACACAAGAGTCAGGATAAAACCTTTCGAATTTCTTGGGTCTATGACAAACAAAAAAAAGAGATGGATGGATAACTGCCTTTTTTTAGACTGTAATAAAGCATTTGACACAGTACCAAACAGGAGGCTGATATACAAGCTAGAAGAGCAGGCAGGGTAACATGGAAGGTACTCAAGTAGATACATTAAACCTGGGGGATAGAAAGTAGAGGGTAATGATAACAAAGGACCTATCAAAATTGGCAAGTATGATGAGTGGAGTGCCCAACAATCAGTGCTTGAACCCGCTGTTACTGAAAAAATAAACATGTTGGAGCAAGGGAATCTTATATTCACTGTTTATGGATAATGTGAAAGGAATAAAAAGATAACCAAGAGAACAGGTGATGCTCCAAAGTGACTTTAATGGCTAAAAATGTTGTCAGGGCGTAACTATGACAGGTCTCACCTAATAAGTGCAGAATAATGAGAGAGCACAGAGGCAAGGAGACCGGGCACTGAATACTGCTTTTGAATGGATACTGCAAGCAGTACAAAGATAGTGTTTTTTTTTTAAAAAAAATAATAATAAGTGGAACAGAATTCTTCCTCCGAAAACCATGCGTGTCGAAGAGGCATAAAAGGGAGCAAGGTGTTAGTAACCCATTCTCCTGTATATATTACTAAATGTAAAAGGAAAAACTTTCGTTTTCCTTTTTTGGGCCCCCCCGCCGGTGGGAAAGGGCCATGTTGAAAAAAAGAATAATAATAATAATAATATAATATCTTTTTTTACAAAGTACATGATATACACCCCTAGCTGATATAAAACATACTACTATTTAATAGAAAGCCGTTTGTTATGCAGAGCATTTCAGGCAAATTAGGTCAGTTTTTGGGGTACCCCCCCCCAGTTAACTAACTCCCAGGTACCCATTTTATGATGAGTGAAAAAAGACAACCATGTAAAGAAACCCCCCAATGTTTCTACCCCCGCTGGGAATCGAACCCAGACCCTTTCCGTGTGAATTGAGAGCTACAGCCAGGCCACGGGCACCATGGGGAAAAGGGACCTGAAACTCACTCTTCACCTGCAGCATCCTTCCAAAATTCATTCTTTTTTTTTTCACTTTCTTTCATCACCAGATAGAACCAGAAGTTACAAATAAGGTTTTTTTGAAGTATTAGGGGGTGCCATACAATTGCAGATTGAATAAAAAAAAAAAGTTGGGAACTAAAAAAGAGTAGTAGGAAGAACCAGACATTTCCCCATAGACAAAAATTTTGAGAATAATAAACAATACATTATTCTTTAAAAAGATACCTCATAGTAGAAAAAGAAAACAGAGGTACTGCACTGATGATCAAAAACCCATGGAGGTTAAGGTGCTGAAACCGGGAAAATGAAAATGGTATACAATACTGACAGGTTGATAATAAGACACATATGCAACAGTTAGGTATCTTAAAAACGTTTTGCCTAAGTAGGCTTCTTCATTCAAGTACAAAAAAAGTTAGCAGAAGCAAAAGATGGAAGCAGAACAGTTTATCCTTGAAGACAGTTTTGAGGTGGTCAGTCCCTCAGCCTGGGGAAAAAGTTTTGATCCATAGACTATGCCATTGTCAGATACTGCAACACAATGGTATCTTGGTGGGAAAAAACCTTTTACATTTTTTTCAAGTGAAAAAGGATGGAGTTGAGAGGATGTTTCTCTCAGTAATTACCTTCTGTCTACAAGTGGACTGTGCCACAGCTTTGACAGTATGTATAAGTCTCCTTTTTGTTGCTTCAACTTCACACTGTTCCAGGTTAGAGCAAAACTCTTCTTCAGGCTGAGGGACTGACACCTCAAAACTATGTCTTCAAGGGTGATGGATTGATTACATCGTCTTCACGTCTCTAGAGCTTCTGCTAACTGTTCTGTACTTGACTGAAGGCCTACTGTGTAGGCGAAACGTTTTGGAATAAAGATACTAACTGTTGCACATATGTCTTGCTAAAAAACCTGAATATAGGCGAATTTTAGAGTACATTGAGGAACAAAAATAATTAGGGCACCCAATTTAAATAGCAGCATGGATCAACATTTCTTTCCTCCTCCTGAGCAAAAAAAGACTGAAGAATTGGTACAAGAATAAGACAGTGATATAGATTTTAGAGGAAGCAACACAAAAAAATTACAAGAAGCTTATTTTTTTCCCTTTCCAGAGGGGGTTGCTACTTATCTTTATTTACTAATTAAAAAAGAACAGAAGGATAAAGACGGGCTATAAAATGACTTTTGGACATTTTGCAAGAATGGTCAATTAAATGGTTACGGGAGCTTAGCTAAGCAAGTGCAAGATCTTGAAAATTTGGGAAAGGAGAGATTAATAAAGTATGGAGGGAAAAATAAAATAGTTGTGAAAAGAGAAGGGTTTGTGAGTGAGCATCACACATGTCACAAGGTATACATAAACACAAAGCTAGAAAATTTTAAAGAGTTGCTTTGTTGTGAACTAAGAACCGTTTAGTGCACTGTACAAATATGTCAGGCCAATTCTAGAATATGCAGTGTAGGTGGGTCCCATACATGATAAAGTTCTGCCTAGAAGCTAAAGAAGGCCCAATAATATTATTGAATTACCAAGAGCATGATTGATCAACTGGGTGGGTCGCATCCTGGGGACAAAATTGACTTTAAATTTCCCCGAAATGCTCTGCATAACGAGGGCTTTCTGTATAGTAGTATACTATGACACTGATGTCAGCTAGGCCTGTATACCTTGTACATGTACTTGTAGAAATAAAGATCATCATCATCATCAATCATCATCAGAGCCCGGTCCTAATCATTGCATAACATAAGCCATGTTTAAGAGTGATAAGAAAGAAAAATTATTAAGAATGACTTGGGATAAGCACTAAAGGGGAAAGGTGGTAAATAAAGAGAACTATGGGGCACACAAACATCCATTGTGAATGATGTTCATGGAAGTAGGTTAATTTCCTTAAAGGTGAGGGCTGCGGAGCCTCTCCCTTTGCCCGTACACCCACATACGTACTCTCTCAACCCCGCAGCTCTCACCTGTCCTCCTTCACCTCTCAGCTGCCCTCCCTCACCCTTATCACAAGCACAAGTGCTTTAAAGGGTCTGCAGTACCCACCCATACTATGGACCAACTTAGTGCGATCAAAGATCAACCAGCAATGGGGAATAAAGTATACTTAGTAACATAGTTTGGTTTAGCATTTTGTCCCAACTCCAGACCATATGTATCAATAAAACAGCTGTGTATAGAGTTCATGTACTGGGTAAACTTAATATTGAATAGCGTTTTAGAGAGAGGGAGGCAAATATGAGAACACACTCGCACTACAGCCATGCAGAAGGCATAACTGGGTATGGTGTGGGCAGGAGAGGGTATGGCTGTCTAGGCGAGGACAGTACGAGGTAATCTCCCCAAGGGTACCAAGCCTTCCTCCTAAGCATCAGAAGCATATATCACCTTAATCACTATAATAGGATAGTGTACACATTTTAGAAGGCAGTAAGTAAGTGTGCATCTGACTGGCTAAGATATTAGGCAGGAAAATGGTTTTATGACGTATACCTGGGGTATACCTGAATTCAGGCGTATGTCCTTGACAAAGCTGAATTAGCTACACCCACCAAAATACTGCCTAATGAGCTTAGCTATGTCACCTCTCACCTGTCCTTCCTCACCTCCAATCACTTGTAACCTCCTTCGTTAACCTCACCCTGAATGCATCTCACACTGATCACGTATGATGCAGAACCATGCTTTAGCTTCTACTTAAATAGGGTGTAAAACTTAGCTGGGTAGACTAGCGGATGTTTAACCCCCTTAACGTCATCATCTGACAAAGACAAGTAACCTGGACACACCGTCTTGTCGAGTCTCAATCAAATACCCGCACCACTGGACGTGCCATCTTAAGACTCGTCAGGTGATTTTCTTGATAAACTAATAAGAGATATCTCCAAATCACAGTGTTCCTACAGGTAAGTTTGTTTTTTTTATCAACAGAAAGAATGGTTTAGAGATGGGGTAATGTCTGCCGGGCCTTTTGTGGGGAGCAGGGGTTATAATACCAGCCACTCCCATGGGCCCCTAATATTTGTGATAAAATTCGAGAATCATTACCTAGGTTTTTCGTAGACAATAGGAAATAGTAGCAGAATTAACAGCAGTAGCAGTGATAGCAATAACAACAGTAGTATCAGCAGTAATAGTTATAGTGATAAATGGTTTAAAATAGTTATAATAGCAGTGGAAGTGGCGGTGACAGCTGCAAAACAGCAGAAACATATTTTTGGGGGATTTCCAGCACAGGTACAATCAGTGATTGCTTAATCGCTGAGTGGATCATCATATTACTTAGACCTCGTCAGGAGACATTTTCCATGACGAAGAAAACAAGCACAGCACCATCAATCTTTTGAGCTGTCTGGTGTTCCGTGGACCGAGGATATGGTGGTATCTCAGGCATGACCTGGTCAGCAGTACCCAGGCATCGTACCTACAATACCCACGTTACCT
>WNWK01045563.1:0-14669 GCA_009830355.1 Cherax destructor
TTTTTTGGGCCACCCTGCCTTGGTGGGAATCTGCCGTGTGTTAATAAAATAATAATAATAAAAAAAATATATAAAACAGTGGACCCCGGGGAATTTTCGAAACCCTGGAAATCGTACAATTATGTAAGAAAAATTAAAAGTGCTTGTGGGAAGTGTTTTTTGGGGGGGTCTGAAATAGTTAACCTTTTGGGGATTTTTTTCCTTTGGGGGAAATAAATTCGTTCGGTAATGGCATTGGCAGCCCCCAGGAGTAATTTTCCCCAAATTGGGGGGTCCACTGAAATTTTTTTTTCAACAAGGGCCCCGCCCCCCACCGAGGCAGGGTGCCCAAAAAAAAAGAAAACCAAAAAAAAAAGAAAAAACTTTCATCATCATTCAACACTTTCACCACACTAAACAAATTTTGTCTTTGCAGAGGATTTTTCCAGATACGACAGCTGAGAAAACCCCCCTCCCAGCTGTCACTATCTCAGACCCCTCCTTTAAAGTGGGGGCATTGTCCCCTTTCCCCAGGACTCAAGTCTCAAATATATATATAAATATAAATATATAATATAAATATATAATATATATATATATATATATATATATATATATATATATATATATATATTTTTTAAAAAAAGATCACATTAATCAGGTGATATCAAAAAAACCACTATGAAAAAATGGGGAAATTTTCCTTTTACTTGACTACTCACATTATAAGGAACTATAAAAGGAAACATGACAAGAGGACTTATAAAGGGGGGTGAGACTACACCTCACAGTCACATCACACAAAAAAAGACACCCTCACAGTAGCAAAATCGCACGACTCTGTAAAGGGGGGAAAAAAACAAGAAAGGACCTGAAACTTTCCCAAGAATTAAGATTACCCCAATTTATCATTAAAATTTCCCAAATTTTAAAATTTAAAAGAATCCAATTTATATAAACCAAAAGAAAATATTAAAAATTTTTTTTAAAAAAACCGCTTTTTGAAACATGATTCTATTATATTCCTCTCAACCATGGACTTGTTGGGGATACAACCTTCTCAGCATTTTGAAAATCAATTGGATGGTTAAAGTCTTCACATGAATAAATAGAGCATTAGAATCTTGTCCATTCCCCAATGCTTTTTTTATGTTTTTTTAAATTTTTATTTAAAAGACTTTTAAAGTTTGACCATAATAAAATATATATATATATATATATATTATATTTTTAAAAATTATATATTTATATTTGAGACTTGACCCCGGGAAAAGGGGGAAGAAAAATCCTGCACTTTAAAGGGGGGGTCTGAGATAGTGACAGCGGGGGGGGATTTTCCCCTCAGCTGTTTCCCCTGACCCTTTTATATATAATGTACAGGGCCCCCCGAGTTTAAAAAACTTCACTCCTGAAGTCTGCAAAATGCCATTACCCGAACAATTTATTTTTTAAGGAAAAAAATTTACGTAGGTTAGTCTATTTCAGCCCCCCCAAAAAACATTTCCCCCAAAAAACACAAAAATTAAAACTTACATAATTACGTTTTTGGGGGGATTCGTTCCCCCAGGGGTCCACTGTATTTATATATATATAAATAAAATATATATAAATATATAAAAAATATACAGTGGTACCCCGACACGATATTAACCGTCAGAGGGGGGATATTTTAAACAAACAATCGTAAAGGGAAAAATTTTTCCCCCCCTGAAATAATGGAAATAAATTTAATCCTTCCCAAATTTTTCCAAAAATAGTTAAAAAATTTTTTAGAACTTTTGGACATTAAAAAAACAGAATTGAAAAAAAGAATACATAAATACATGCAAAAATTTTACAATAACATGTCACTTACATTTATTGAAGAAAATTTTTTATGTGGGGGGACGGGAGGAGGGGGGAAAGGGGGGAAAAAGTATTGGGTTTGGAAGGGGGAACCTTTTCCTTAACACCCATGGGGAAATTTTTTTTGGGGGTTCTTCCTTTTTTTTTTAATGCCACTAGGGCCCGGGTCACTAGACCCTCTTTTTCCAAAAAAATTTGTCCAGGGGGGTCTGTGTCCTTTTTTCCTTTTTAAACATCCCTGAAATGAAAACCACTGTGTCATTGTACAGGTTTTCCCCACGGCCTGCAACAGCATGGTTAGGGTGATATTCATCCATAAATGTTTTACATCCTCCATTTGGGGCAGATCCCCTAATCCTTTTTAAAAAGGCACATTCTTCCATTTTTTCCCCCCCCACCTCCTCCCTGAACCATTGTCCTGACCTCTCTCTCTTGTTCCCCTTGCTGTTGAAGCTCTTGCAGATCTTTTTGTGGTTAGCTCTTCCCCCTTTGCTCCTCCACCAACTGTTCCACATCGTCACCACTCACCTCTAACCCAAAAAAATTGCCCAATTCCCCCAAATTTTTTCCAAAACAGGCTCAGGCTCCCCGGGTCAGGGTTCTGAGGCTCCCCCCCCAAAACCTTCAAAATCCCTCTCTAGGACAAAGTCCGGGGCCCAATTTTCTAGGCAAGTTCAAAGTCCTATGTGTTTTTTGTTTATGCACCTGTCCCTGATATTTGTATATATTTCATCTCTTGGGGAATACGACCTTGCTAGTATCTTCGTTATTAGCTAAATCAAGCTACTGGTTCTTGGGGATTATTATTCTATTCATCCTTCCTCATAATTTTAGTATTTTTTTCCCGGGAAAAGGTATATATTTAATATATCTGGCTATGAGTGTTATAGGAAAAACCCTGTAACTGCCAGTACACAGTTCCTCATGTTTTTTGGTCGTGACGCCCTTTGGGGCCAAATAGTTATATCACTTGACCCCACGTGACTTGTGGGGCACTAGGATTTGTCTGGTAGTGTCTCATTTTTACTTGGGGGCCCCATTTTTGATATTGTAGCCATTCTCACACCATTATCTAGCATGGACAGGGGGGAAAAAGCACCCCCTTGATCATTGGATTTTGATTGTCTTTACGGTGTAACCCCCAACTTTTTACTGAGTGATCCCCCTGGGTTTTTTTTGAAAAGGCCAGTCAGAAACCATATTTGTGTTTATCGTGCATTGGGTATTTTTTTTTGTACTTCATTAATACTGAAGGTTCAGTGTTTAAGAATGTGTTAACTTCCTTTAGAAATTAAAGGGGGAACCTTTTAAAAGGGGTATATTTTTAAAAGCATATTTTTCAAAAAAAAGCTAATTCTAGTTTAATTAAATTAAATCGATTTTGTTTGAATTTTCTATTTCCTATTTGATACAAAAAAGGAAGGAATATTGATTTATATTACGAGTTAAAAAGCACTCTATACTTTGCCCACTCGTAATAAATGGGGGCCTGCTCCTAAGAGCTACAGAAATTAAAATTTGCTATAAATTAAGCAAAATGGAAGTCTCACATCATTATTCGAAGATATTACAGTGCACAGATTGGCAACTTTGAAATTACAAACGTGCTGGCAAGGCAGAAGTCCTGGTGTACCATATAATAGACATTATACGGCAAACACACTGCGCTCCATAATACAGAACTTGTTTTTTCCCTGATGTCCAAGATGAACCCTTAGTTGAATCAGAGGATACGAATAGCCTGATCTCACAGATAAATGGCGCTTCACAAGACAGGAGGGAAGCTCTTCTGTCTCCACCCACTGAAGAATTACCTCAAACGTCCAGAGAATCAGAACAGAGAATCAGTCAAGATGAGACGAACGCCGGGAATATGGCAGAACCTGGTCTCCAGCCTCACACTCTTCTCCAGACTTACTGAATCTGATCAACCTGGAACAACGGACGGTAATCCTCCATCATCCATGTCGATTCCTCCCGAGACTCTCTCTCAGGAGCAGTGTGATCGGCTAGAACGAATTTTTCTTCTACAAACTAAACGTCTTGAAGTCCAAAGAAAACTAAATCAAGAGGATTTCGAAAGGGAAACCCTACGATACCAACGGCAACTACAGAAGGAATCGTCAGAGCGTCGGGGGAGAGGTGTTTCCGAAACTTTTGATCTTCACCGAGCTGCTTCTCTAGTCCCCAAGTTCAGTGAGACGAATCTTGACTCCTTCTTCGAAGCATTTGAGAACCAGGCGCAAAGGATGCACTGGCCCAAGGAACATTGGGCCGCCTTATTACACACGACCCTTACGGGAAAGGCTCAAAGCTGCGCTGCAAGTTTGCCGTTCGATCAATATTCGGACTACGATGTGGTGAAAAAAACCATTTTAGACACCTACGAGTTACTACCAGTGAGTTACCAAAAATCTTTCCGAAACTTGACTCGACAATCCCATCAATCGTGGCTAGAGTTTGCACGAGAAAAACAAACTGCTTTCGAGAGATGGCGAAGGGCTGCGGATTGTTCTACAGTAGAAGAATTGGTTCAAATGATCCTACATGAGGATTTCTTTACTTATCTGCCTGAACGTCTACGCACTTACCTGATTGGACATTCTACTTTCAAGCTATCAGAAACGGCGGCCATGGCAGACCATTACGAGGTGGCACTACAGTTGACGGACTCCAAGAATTCGGATAAGTTACTGACTTCCCAAAGAAAACCTAATACTCGTGAGAGGAATACTCATTGGCCCTCCCACGATGGAAAGTCTATACCACCTATGATAGGAAAGAAATTTGGTTCTGGCAGGGAAGAGGCTCCAAAAGCAGAAAGAAGATTGAATCAAGACCTATTCTGTCAGTATTGTAGGAAGACAGGACACCAAAAGAGTCAGTGTTTTAAGAGAAGTAGAGACCTGAAGAATCACCAAGAAAGGACTTACCCAACGCAGGTGATTACTTGCTCTACTGATAAACACTCCAAAACTACTAACTCACAGTTGACTTCATCTCTTCATAATGACCATCAGCCTCGATGACTAGATGTCGGAACACCCTCTGCTAGTCTCGTGCAGGAGGCAATGGCCCCATACCTCTCGAAAGGGAAAGTTGGATTGGACCCAAAAAGGTTAGTTGATATTACCACCTTTCGAGACACAAGTTGTTATATCTCTTTATTAAGGGAGGGAGTGCTACCTATCAGAGAAAAAAATGACCCTGAATTAGAAGTGTTGTTAGAGGCGTACGGAGGCGCCCTAATTAAAGTACCTTTATGCCGGGTTTACTTGGAGACTTCTCATTATGTTGGATGGATCACGGTAGGATTGTCCTCCGGGTCGTTCCCCATTAAGGGAGTAGATTTACTCCTAGGAAATGATATATCTCATAGAGGAATATGTCCAGAACCGATAATAATAATAATTCATGTTAAGCGCTAAACCTATTTGGGTTATTCAGCGCAATACTTTGTGGAGGTTTGATCCTCCGTCTGCTGGGCGCGAGACAGACACGCTCTCTATTTGTACTCACCTATCCAGAACCGATAGTGTTTCAAAATAACTCAGATATAAACTATGCTCTAGAGGTTTCCAAGGAGGGTCCTTCCTTATTTCCTCTTAATGTAGTAACTAGGGCTATGTCCCGCTCTGCAAAGGTCATACCTTCTAATCCCAAGGATGATGAAGATATGGGTATCGGATTGCTGTTTAGTGGTGTTAACAGGACTGATGTCTCTAGACCCTGCACGACCACTAAAGAACCTACTATTACTCCTGCTAAAATCAGGAGTTTGGATAGAGATGACTTAATCCAGGCTCAAACAATAGATTTCGATTTAGAATCTTGTAGAAAATCTGCTGTGTCGGAGACACAGGCCAAAGAGGAAGAGAACTGTTTCTTTTTTGACAGTACCGGGATTCTAAAGAAGAGAGAAGTAGTTAAGCGACTGAATTCATACCGAGACTTAGTTGTACTACCAAAAATCTTCCAGGACCTTGTTCTTGAATTTGCTCATAGCAGTACATTGGTTGGACATCTAGGGATCAACAAGACACTAGGAAAAATAAGGAAACAATTTTACTGGCCCAAGATGTATGAAAGAGTTACTGAGTATCTGAAGGAATGCCATGTATGTCAATTGGCTGGAAAACCGCCCATACTCCGCCTCCTGCACCTTTGGTTCCAATCCCTGCTCCTGGTGATCCCTTTTCTCGCCTTATAATCGACTGTGTAGGACCTTTGCCCAAGACTAGACAAGGTAACCAGTATCTTTTTACTATCATGGATACAGTCACCAGATATCCTGAGGCTATCCCTGTGCGGAAGATCACCGCCAGAGTAATAATCCGTGCCCTGGTTAAATTCTTTGGTCAAGTAGGCATTCCACAAGAAATCCAGTCTGACCAGGGAACGAATTTTACCTCGAAATTATTTAAAGAGGCCTTGTCTGGTCTGGGAGTGAACTCGGTGTTTTCCACGAGTTATCGTCCACAGTCTCAAGGAGCATTGGAAAGGTTCCACCAAACCTTAAAAACAATGCTACGCACCTTTTGTGAACAATCTGCTATAGATTGGGATGAAGGCTTACCCTTTTTATTGTTTGCAATCAGGGAAAGCGATCAAGAGAGTATAGGTTTCTCTCCCTTTGAACTTATATATGGACTTATATAGAACTTATATAGGTCCGTTCGTGGACCTATGGCCGTCTTAAGAGACGTCTGGACAGGGAGAACCGGACCTTCGATAAAAACCTCTCCTAGTGCGATGCGGAAGAGGTTGTCTATAGCTAAGGCATTTGCTGCTGAAAATTTGAGTAAGGCCCAAATCAAGATGAAGCATTTATATGATCGAGATGCTAAACCTCGGTCTTTTAAACCTAAAGATTTGGTGTTGATACAAAGATTAACCCCTGGACATTCGCTATTACCTCGCTATCTAGGTCCTTATGAAGTTTTAAAGAAGGAAAATGATGTTAACTACTTGATAAAAATTCCGGAGAAAAGAAAACCCTTCAAGAGGTTCCACATTAATCAACTAAAAGCTTATAAAGAAAAGACATTTTCAGTTATGCCCGTTTCCGCATCGCCTACTCATGCGAAATACCTAGGCTGTGATGGTCCAAAAGGAGTGGAAATCCGTTTTAAGAATTCGGAAACCTTAAGTAATCTTGACCTGTTCTTAGATGGTCTTGAAAAATACAGAAAAAATCAGGTAGAAGAACTTATAATGAAGTACAGGTCCTTATTTGATGATGTACCCAAGACGTGCACATTAGGATATCACGATGTGGAGGTTGGAGAAGCCCGACCCATTAAACAACCTCCATATAGAATCAGTCCATCGAAGCATCAGGTAATGAAAGAGGAAGTGACTTTCATATTGAAACATGGATTAATAGAGAAAAGCAGAAGCCCTTGGGCCTCCCCGTGTATACTGGTCCCTAAACCAGATGGAAGTTATCGGATGTGCACGGATTATAGAAAAGTAAATGCCATTACTGTTATTGATAGCTATCCACTTCCTCGTGTAGATGATTTAATTGATGCAGTCTCCAGCTCTAAGTTTGTTAGTAAATTAGATTTACTACGGGGGTATTATCAAGTCCCTCTTTCTCCCAGGGCACAAGACATATCTGCCTTCGTCATCAAGGATGGGTTATATAACTATACAGTAATGCCATTTGGGTTATGCAATGCAGCTGCAACATTCCAACGTCTCATGAATGAACTTACCCTTCCTCTGGATGGAGTTGCAGCATACTTGGATGACTTGGTTGTATACAGTGATAACTGGTCAGATCACTTGATTCGTTTAGAATCACTCCTTATGACTTTGGCAAATCATAATTTCACTGTCAACTTGGCCAAGTGTGTTTTCGGTCAGGCAAAGATACGTTACTTAGGTTTTGAAATAGGACAAGGCGAAGTTTCTCCAATTCATGCCAAAATTCAAGCTATCTCCAATTTTCCTTCACCCACTAACCGAAAAGGAGTTCAACGGTTTTTGGGGATGACCGGATATTACAGGAGATTTTGTCCAAATTACGCCCAAGTCGCTGCTCCTTTGACGGAACTTACTAGTTCTCGTGTAAGTTTCAACTGGACAGAAAGATGTGAAGAAGCTTTTAAGAGATTGAAGCGTATATTGTCTTCTGCTCCTATTTTACAAAGTCCTGACTTTACCAAACCATTTATATTGCACATAGATGCTAGTAGCTATGCACTAGGGGCCGTACTACTTCAAAGCTCTTCAAGCAATGATATTCTCCACCCTATTTGTTATTTTTCATCAAAGTTAAAATCCCACCAACAAAATTACTCTACCGTAGAGAAAGAAGCTTTAGCCCTTGTAGTGGCCCTAGAACATTTTGACATATACTTAGGTTCGTCCCCCCATAAAATTGCCATATATTCAAATCATAACCCTTTGACTTTCATCAACACGATGAAGTCCAAGAATGTTCGAATCCTAAGATGGGCACTAAGGATTCAACCTTATGCCTTTGTTATATCTCACATTAAAGGTCCCGATAATGTCATTGATGATACTCTTTCTCGCCCCTAAAATATTTTTATATATAATCAATATATGGTATTAATGATACTCTATTTCAAACAGAGGTGGAGAGGTGGAAATTTTCATCGTTAAACCTTCGGCATGAGTGAGCGGCGATGAAGATTATCTGTTGTCAGTTGCGCAGTTACTTCATCTCCGAATCCTCCCGAAGAGACTTGTGTCAAGTTAAGACCTTGTTTAGAGAACCCACTCTTGGGGGGTGGGGTGTCATGATATCTTGTATATATTTCATCTCTTTGATAATACGACCTTGCTAGTAGGTATCTTCGTTATTAGCTAAATCGAAGCTACTGGATCTTGGTATTATTATCCTATTCATCCTTCATCATAACTCAGTATTATTTTACCCGTACGGTATATATTTAATATATCTGGCTATGAGTGTTATAGGTAAAGCATGTAACTGCCAGTACACAGTTCACTCATGTTGTTTGGTCGTGACGTCACAAGTTGGCGCCAAATAGTTATATCACTTGATCCGACGTGACTTGTGGGGCACTAGGATTTGTCTAGGTAGTGTCTCACTTAACTTAGCAGAGAGAGAGCACCTATTCTCTGATATTGTAGCCATTCTCACACCATTATCTAGCATGGACATGGGAATAAGCAGCCACTTGATCATTGGATTTTGATTGTCTTTACGGTGTAAGCCAGAACTGTTCTACTGAGTGATACCCCAGTGAATTATTTTTGAAAACACGGCCAGTCAGAAACCATATTTGTGTTTATCGTGCATTGTAGTATTTTCTTATTGTACTTCATTAATACTGAAGGTTCAGTGTTTAAGAATGTGTTAACTTCCTTTAGAAACTTAAAGGAACCTTAAACAGTGTATATATATTTATAGCATACTTATCAAACAAAAGCTAATTCTAGTTTAATTAAATTAAATCGATTTTTGTTTGAATTTTCTATTTCCTATTTGATACAAAAGAAGGAAGGAATATTGATTTATATTACGAGTTAAAAAGCACTCTATACTTTGCCCACTCGTAATAGCACCCAAACTCGCCTCGTCTGGCCCCTTCCTAAGGGAGGAAAGGGTGAGGGCCCTTAACAAGGGTAGTAAGGGCGCATACCCCCCTCCTTTGGAGAATTTTCTCCACAGATCTTCCCTCCAGGGAAGTTCCTTGATACCTGTGATCTTCCCTCCAGGAAGGTTCCTTGATACCTGTGATCTTCCCTCCAGTGAGGTTCCTTGATACCTGTGATCTTCCCTCCAGGGAGGTTCCTTGATACCTGTGATCTTCCCTCCAGTGAGGTTCCTTGATACCTGTGATCTTCCCTCCAGTGAGGTTCCTTGATACCTGTGATCTTCCCTCCAGTGAGGTTCCTTGATACCTGTGATCTTCCCTCCAGTGAGGTTCCTTGATACCTGTGATCTTCCCTCCAGTGAGGTTCCTTGATATCTGTGATCTTCCCTCCAGTGAGGTTCCTTGATACCTGTGATCTTCCCTCCAGTGAGGTTCCTTGATACCTGTGATCTTCCCTCCAGTGAGGTTCCTTGATACCTGTGATCTTCCCTCCAGTGAGGTTCCTTGATACCTGTGATCTTCCCTCCAGTGAGGTTCCTTGATACCTGTGATCTTCCCTCCAGTGAGGTTCCTTGATACCTGTGATCTTCCCTCCAGTGAGGTTCCTTGATACCTGTGATCTTCCCTCCAGTGAGGTTCCTTGATACCTGTGATCTTCCCTCCAGTGAGGTTCCTTGATACCTGTGATCTTCCCTCCAGTGAGGTTCCTTGATACCTGTGATCTTCCCTCCAGTGAGGTTCCTTGATACCTGTGATCTTCCCTCCAGTGAGGTTCCTTGATACCTGTGATCTTCCCTCCAGTGAGGTTCCTTGATACCTGTGATCTTCCCTCCAGTGAGGTTCCTTGATACCTGTGATCTTCCCTCCAGGGAGGTTCCTTGATATCTGTGATCTTCCCTCCAGTGAGATTCCTTGATACCTGTGATCTTCCCTCCAGGGAGGTTCCTTGATACTTGTGATCTTCCCTCCAGGGAGGTTCCTTGATACCTGTGATCTTCCCTCCAGTGAGGTTCCTTGATACCTGTGATCTTCCCTCCAGTGAGGTTCCTTGATACCTGTGATCTTCCCTCCAGTGAGGTTCCTTGATACCTGTGATCTTCCCTCCAGTGAGGTTCCTTGATACCTGTGATCTTCCTTCCAGGGAGGTTCCTTGATACCTGTGAGGGACGCTTGATCTTAAGAATTGGACATCTCCTCCCCGAATCAAACGTGGGGTCCTTCTATTTATCCAGGAATTGTATGACTCGCCATGAATGAATAATAATAATAATAATAATAATAATAATAAATAATTTTGTCCCCTCTGATTTTGGTGTGTTGCTGACTGTGAAGCACAGTTGTGGTGTGTTGCTGACTGTGAAGCACAGTTGTGGTGTGTTGCTGACTGTGAAGCACAGTTGTGGTGTGTTGCTGACTGTGAAGCACTGTTGTGGTGTGTTGCTGACTGTGAAGCACAGTTGTGGTGTGTTGCTGACTGTGAAGCACAGTTACCTGGAGAGGGTTTCGGTGGTCAACGCCATCGCGGCTCGGTCTGAGACCAGGCCTCGTGGTGGATCAGGGTCTGATCAACCAAGCTGTTACTGTTGGCTGCATGCAAACTGACGTACGAACCACAGCCCGGCTGATCAGATAATGACTTTAGGTGTGTCAGGGGAACGCCTTCCACCTGAACAAATAATAATGGAAAAAATAATAAAAACAAATAAAGATTCTTGGATATGAAATAAATTAAGACTTTTAAGTTTTTAATAAAATATATAAAAAAATAGGCCTTTGTGGTTCTGGCAGGATGGAGAGTAGGATAATATAAGCCCAGGTTGAGCCTCTGATGTAGACGAGATGTAGGATGGTTATCCTGGGTAGTTAACAATTCTCGTATGCCACTTGGTCGAGGTACGTAAGATTATGAAGCGGAAGAGTAGACAAAAACCAAGTCAGAGAGACGTATATCTAGCTCATTCAAAACCGGCGTCTGTACCAGCTGACCAGGCCAGCAGCAGAGCTGATAGAGAAAATAAAGAATAGTTACCACAAGTAAACATAACATGTAAGAAAGAAAAAGGATAACATGTTTACTTTAAGATGGTAGAAATTACTGGTAACCTTAAATTAACCACAATTAAAATACCCCTGGTAGAGCATCTTACCTGTTCAGGAGAAGTGTGGAGGTGTAGTGACTGTCCACAGTTTCACTGTCACCAGGTAAGGTAACTACCACCAAAAAAGGGGGGGGTTCTGATTCGGCCCGCAAGAGGGTAGCACCGGCTGAACCCGTGAATGACCGCCGGCAGACTAACAACCTTAACCCATAATTAGACTACTTTTCCCTCACAATATCCCCTTTCCAAAACTTATGGACGAAGGTAACAAGTTAAACAGAGGGAAAAGCACTATGTACAACCTCGGCTCAGCCAATCTGAAAAGTGGTTTTCAGAGCCAGAGATATAAATAACTTTAAACTTGTAGGCCTGAATAGCCAAAGCCCATCTCAAGAGTCTGCTATTTGTACCTTTGAAGTTTTCTAAATACATGAGTGGCTTGTGATCAGTTTCAAGTATGAAGGGTTTCCCATACAAGTAGTATTTGAATCTACTTATACCCCATACTAAGGCGTAACATTCCTTTTCCACAGTAGAGTAACTTTCTTCCCGTGGTAGAAGCTTCTTACTAGCAAAAGATACCGGGAACGGAGTCTCATCGTAATACTGAAGTAACACAGCACCGAGTCCTGAATGAGAGGCATCTGTTCGGAGACAAAAAACTTCGTTAACATCTGGTAATTTTAGGACAGGAGGGTTCGAAAATATTCTTTTAATTTGTTCGAAGCTTTGTTTTGCTTCATCAGAACAAACCAGTGGTTCTTTCACATTCTTTTTTAAATAGTCAGTGAGAACGGAGGTCAGACCACTTAAGTTTGGGACAAAACTTCTGTAGAAGTTTACAGATCCGAGGAAACTTCTTAGCAACTTTTTGTACTAGGAAAAGTGCATTCAAGTACAGCTTTAGTTTTGTTAGGAATAGGCGATAAAGAATTGTCTGATATAATGAACCCCAAGTATTGTATTTTGAAGTAACCAAGAAAACACTTCTGTGGTTTGACGGTAAGGCCATGAGCTCTTAGTCTCTTTAAAACAAGCGACAGTGTTGACAGATGATCTTCCCAGACATGAGTCATGATGTAAATGTTATCAAAATACACCGAAACATTCTTTAAGTCAGAGAGGACTATTCTCATAAGCCTAATATAAGTGGCACATGCGGTGACAAAACCAAAAGGCATAGTGCGATATTGCATTAGTCCTCTATGAGTGGGAAAAGCAGTGTATGGTTTAGAGTCTGGGTGTAAAGACACCTGATGGTATGCTTGTGAGATATCTAATTCAGAGAAGAACTTACAGTCATGGAATTTATACAAGTCATGATCAATTACTGGCATGGGTTCAGCATCCCATTTAGTAATGGTATTTAAATAACGAAAATATTGGGCCAGTCTGTAAGAATTATCTGGTTTCTTAACCATTACAACTGGAGAACAGAAAGCTGATTTAGAAGGTTCTATAATCTTTAACTTTAAGAGTTTGTCCACTTCGTTATCAAATGTTTGTCGTAAGTGAACAGGGACAGGATAGACTTTCCGTCTGCCTGGTTCCTGAGATGATAATTCAGTCTTGTGTATAACAGTAGTGGTAAGTCCTGGGATTTCTGTGAATACATCTGAAAACGTATTTACTATGGCACTTACTTGAGACTTTTGTTTACACGATAGTTCACTGTTGATGTTGACATTTGAGTTATGGGTGGCAGAGTCATCAGTTAAGATATCCAGTAGTTCCTTCGATTCTATGCGAGAATCGTCATCTATAATACAAATTTTACATTCGTAAGAATCCTGACTGCTAACTAAGCTGTAAGACAAAGTGTCTTCATCAAAGGTGTTTAAGCAAAGATTAACTTCTCTACGGTGATACCGTTTTAAAATATTGACGTGGTACATTCTTTCCTTACCCTTGACATCCAAGATGTAATCTACCTTATTATAGACCTTGGTTACCTTATACGGCCCTCGCCAGGTAATTAACAATTTGTTGGATTTGGGAGGTTCCTTGATACCTGTGATCTTCCCTCCAGTGAGGTTCCTTGATACCTGTGATCTTCCCTCCAGTGAGGTTCCTTGATACCTGTGATCTTCCCTCCAGTGAGGTTCCTTGATACCTGTGATCTTCCCTCCAGTGAGGTTCCTTGATACCTGTGATCTTCCCTCCAGTGAGGTTCCTTGATACCTGTGAAGGGACGCTTGATCTTAAGAATTGGACATCTCCTCCCCTTCCTCGAATCAAACGTGGGGTTCTTCTATTTCTCCAGGAATTGTATGACTCCCCATGAATGAGTTTTAATAATAATAATAATAATAATAATAAATAATTTTGTCCCCTCTGATTTTGGTGTTGCTGACTGTGAAGCACAGTTGTGGTGTGTTGCTGACTGTGAAGCACAGTTGTGGTGTGTTGCTGACTGTAAGCACAGTTGTGGTGTGTTGCTGACTGTGAAGCACTGTTGTGGTGTGTTGCTGACTTGAAGCACAGTTGTGGTGTGTTGCTGACTGTGAAGCACAGTTACCTGGAGAGGGTTTCGGTGGTCAACGCCATCGCGGCTCGGTCTGAGACCAGGCCTCGTGGTGGATCAGGGTCTGATCAACCAAGCTGTTACTGTTGGCTGCATGCAAACTGACGTACGAACCACAGCCCGGCTGATCAGATAATGACTTTAGGTGTGTCAGGGGAACGCCTTCCACCTGAACAAATAATAATGGAAAAATAATAAAAACAAATAAAGATTCTTGGATATGAAATAAATTAAGACTTTTAAGTTTTTAATAAAATATATAAAAAAATAGGCCTTTGTGGTTCTGGCAGGATGGAGAGTAGGATAATATAAGCCCAGGTTGAGCCTCTGATGTAGACGAGATGTAGGATGGTTATCCTGGGTAGTTAACAATTCTCGTATGCCACTTGGTCGAGGTACGTAAGATTATGAAGCGGAAGAGTAGACAAAACCAAGTCAGAGAGACGTATATCTAGCTCATTCAAAACCGGCGTCTGTACCAGCTGACCAGGCCAGCAGCAGAGCTGATAGAGAAAATAAAGAATAGTTACCACAAGTAAACATAACATGTAAGAAAGAAAAGGATAACATGTTTACTTTAAGATGGTAGAAATTACTGGTAACCTTAAATTAACCACAATTAAA
>WNWK01045564.1:0-14669 GCA_009830355.1 Cherax destructor
GGACGTTGACCCCGGAACCCTCTCCAGGTATACTCCAGGTATTCAGGTAGATAGTGTTGTAATTAGGTCTTGCCTCAGTCAACCTGCCATGCAGGTAGATAGACTTATTATCTGATATAACCGCAAACATCTATCATGTGACTTATTTCTAATGAAGATTTTAAATACAGTGACTATTTCACTTATAGACTGTAAATACATTGACTATTTCTGATACAGTTTGTAAGCACACTGTAAGTACACTATACAATTCTTGTACCAAATCACAAGACTTGGAGTGTGAAGTTAGATTCCCTACTTGACACTGTTATATGTCTGCTTGCAACCGTGTCTGCTCTGGTAGCAGAAACAGACACGTCTCAACGACGTATGTATTGATTTATATTATGTATTGATTTATATTATGTATTAATTTATGTTTAGCTAACAGACTGAAGAATGAAAAATCGTTCTGCATAAGTTATTCAGTAGATATCTTGCCAGAGTGCAGGTACTGTACCTCCCACCTCCAGGACTCAAGTCCGGCTAACTAGTTTACTTGAATCCCTTCATTAATATTACCTTGCTCACACTCCAACAGCACGTCAAGCCTTAAAAAATACTTCCCTACACTCACGAATACTTTAATACCTAATATAATGATTAATGTAAACTACCAGTGTATATACTTTTTTTTACATTAATACATAAAATAGGCTTCAATATTTGGTTCAGGTTGCCATGGTAATATAGGCCTATGTCGCCTCACACCCGGCCTATACTGTCCTAACGTAGGCTGTCAGCTACTGCTGTCAACTGACAAGGTGTCATTCCGTTCTTGTCTCCGTCGACTGGTGCCTTGACCGAATCTGACAGTTGTGGAGATCTTGTCAAATCAGGAAGCATACTCACCTTCACATCACTGTCACATCACTAACACCTTCACATCACCATCAGTTTCCTATCACCACCGCTAATATCTTCACATCATTTTCACCTTCACCTCATCACTATCAACGTTTCTCATATTAATATCACTTTCCAATTCTTATATCACTATCACTTGTCTTGCATCTCATCATCAATATCACTTTCAATGCATCACTTTCACTCATTTTACTGCCATCTTATTTCATGTAATTATGATATAGAAGAGTGTAGCAACACTGCTGGTGTTCCCACAATGTATTGTTCACCTGGTCTATCCTAATTGCACTGCTTGAAGATGCAGCAACCTGACAAGTGAACGGAAGACACCGAAACAGCCAAAAACGTTTCGCTCAGGCATTCATAAGTCTCGTCTTGAACGACAAAAATGGTGGTAATCGAGGCTGTCGCTGTTTTCTCTCTCTCAATATTTTGACGTGGCTGTTCTCAAGCTTCCAGTTAATGGAACATAGGCTGGTCCTTTTCAAATTTTGTTTTAGCACCAAGTTCTCTCACAAAAGCCATAGGAAAGCAGACGGAGGATCGAGCCTTCACTACGTCTCAAGATTTTGTTGGGAATTTTAACCCAGAAGGGTTAGCCACCCAGGATAACCCAAGAAAGTCAGTGCGTAAGCGAGGGACTGTCTTATTTCTATTGAGGTCCTCAATCTTGTCCCCCAGGATGCCACCCATACCAGTCCACTAACACCTAGGTACCTACTTGCTTACTAGGTGAACACAAATAACACGCACATGGGAGACAGAAACTTACGACGACGTTTCGGTCTGAGACGACGTTTCGGTCTGACTCGGACCAAATATTTACATGGTCCTAAACGGTAGGTATTGTTTATTTTTGTTCTTCATTCTACTGGAGTGACAGAAGGGATCCAGTCCTCAGTTCCGCTCTCACTATACTCTCAACATCACCTGAATATAGTGTACCTCAGGTAGTGTTTACTCTCACTATACTCTCAACATCACCTGAATATAGTGCACCTCACTCTGCCTACTTCTAAATTTCATTGCTTAATTTGTGGATATCAATGTCAAAAAATATGTAAAAAATGCAGGTAGTGTTTACTGGTGGAAATAAATGGTATAAAATACCGACACAATGGAAAGATAAACACATAAGCAGTATAATGTGATCCTTTATTGACAACGTTTCGCCCACGCAGTGGGCTTTATCGAGTCACAGCCAGATCTACCTGGAAAAAGAGGAACATGAGTATTTATAGGATTTAGTCAGGTGGAGAATGCTGCATGTGACAGTCTTCAAAGTTGTGTGATAGTTTAAAACCTCGGGTAACTTAAAGGACCTGCAGTGTTCCATTCTTGAGTTCTATGTGGGATAGCGATGAAGTAGTTTCTTGGCAATAGGTTCAGCTATGTTGTAGAAACCGTTGTTCTGGTTGAAGTTGTTGGATATACAAATAAGTGATGATTCCAGGATTCTTCGGAATTGAGTGTTGTCTTCTCTGGCGATGAGTCTTGCGTTTCTGTAGTTGATTAAATGGTTGTGTGAATTTCGGTGTTGAACACAGGCATTTCCTGGGTCGTCAGATCTGCCTGCGTACTGGTGTTCTGAAATGCGTGTTTGTAGGTCTCTGGATGTTTCGCCGAACGACACAAAGGAAGGTAAGAACATTGTTCTTGTTGGGGATAGTCAGATTAGGTACATGGATAGGGCCTTCTGCTTGAAAGACAGAAGTAGGAAACAGAGGTTTTGTTTCCCTGGGGCTGGGATGGAGGATATTGTTAGCCGTCTGGACGACATCATGAGAGGTAATGGGAGCAATCCTATTATCTGTCTCAGTGCTGGAGGCAACGATGTTGGCAGACGTAGGAGTGAGGACCTGACTAGTAGGTATAGGTCAGCAATAGACATAATTAGGAAGAAGGGGGGGGGAACCCTGTCATATGTGGTATTTTGCCAAGGAGAGGAGTTGGAAATGAATGGCTGTCCAGGGCAATTGGTGTCAATTGCTGGCTGGACAAATACTGTAAGGAAAATGCGGTAACATTCATAGACAACTGGGACCTCTTCTATGGTAGAAATGACATGTATGCCAGGGATGGGGTTCACTTATCCAGGTCTGGGGTGGCGGCACTGGCAACTGCAGTGGAGGGAGCTCTTAGAGCTTTAAACTAGAAAAAGTTAGTGGTATGGGTTTTGGGGGAAAAACAGTTAAATCCAAGTGTAGTAATATTATGAGTTCTAGGGGAACTAGTAATAGGCAGAATAAGGTGGATACTGGAAAGCCAATGGCACTTGGTGACAAGGACAGTAATAGGTATAGTGGAAAAACAGAAATGAGCAGGAAGGGTAAAGAGAAAGGAGGGTCTTTAAAAGTATATTACATCAATAGTCGTAGTGCTAGGAATAAGATGGACGAGTTGAGATTAGTTGCAAGTACGGGTAATATTGATTTTTGCAATAACTGAGACATGGTTTAATATGAAAAATCGGGATATGCCTGCTGAATGTCACATCCAGGGTTTTAAATTGTTCCAAGTTGACAGAAGTATCGGGAAGGGGGGTGGGGTGGCACTCTATGTCCGTGATCATTTAAATTGTTGCATAAAAACGGGTATAAAGTCTGAAATAATACATACAGAGTCTGTCTGGATAGAATTTTCAGAGGGGTGTGAAAAATTGATTTTAGGCGTGATATATCGTCCTCCAAACTTAGATAGGGAACAAGGGAGACTACTTTGGGAGGAAATTGTTAAGGCCACAACGCACGATAACGTAGTAATTCTAGGGGACTTTAACTTTAGTCAGATTGATTGGAATTTCTTGACAGGGAATTTAGAATCTAACGACTTTTAAGAGGTAGTTCAGGATTGTTTTGTGAAGCAGTTTGTGACAGAACCTACAAGGGAAAATAACCTACTTGACTTGATTCTAGCTAACAAGGAATCCCTTTTTAATAATTTAGAAATTACAGAGGAACTCGGCACAAGCGACCACAAGTCAATTACCTTTAGCATTGAATGGATGTATGATAGTAGGGATAATTCAGTAACAGTCCCAGACTTTCGCTTAGCAGATTATAATGATCTTAGAGAACACTTATCAACTGTGGACTGGGGTAACGAAGAGAGCTATCAATGTGACAGTTTACTTAACAATATACAGGCTGCCCAAAGAAAATTGATCCAATATAAAGAAATTAGATCAACTAGAAATGACCCAAAATGGATGAATAATAGGCTCAAATATCTTTTAAGGCAGAAGAAAGGAATTTATAGGCGCATAAATAGAGGTGAGGGTCATCTTATATAAAGGGGATAAGAAAAGCTAAACGGGACTATGAAATTAAAGTTGCTAGGGATTCAAAAACTAACCCAAAAAGTTTTTTCCAGGTTTATAGAACAAAAGTTAGGGATAAGGTAGGTCCCCTTAAAAATAACTCTTGATATCTTACTGACAAGGAGAATGATATGTGCTCTATTTTTAATAATTATTTTCTCTCTGTTTTCACACATTAAGACACTAATAATATTCCAATAATTAATTTTTATAGTGTCCCTGAAGAAGATAAATTATGTAATATCAGAGTCACTAGCAAAATGGTTATGAAACAAGTAGACTGACTGAAGCAAAATAAATCGCCGGGTCCTGATGAGCTTTTTGCAAGGGTTCTTTAGGAATGCAAAATGGAACTCTGTGAACCAATATCTAACATTTTTAATTTATCTCTTCAAACAGTTGTAGTGTCTGATATGTGGAAGATGGCTAATGTAATTCCTATTTTTAAAGCAGGGGACAAGTCACTACCGTCAAATTACCGCCCAATAAGCCTGACCTCAATTGTAGGCAAATTACTAGAGTCAATTATAGCTGATATTATTAGAAGCCATCTAGATAACCATAATTTGATTAATGATACTCAGCATGGATTCACGAGGGGGCGTTCCTGCCTATTTAATTTATTAACCTTCTTCAGTAAAGCTTTTGAGGCTGTTGATCACGATAAAGAATTCGATATTGTTTATTTAGATTTTTAGCAAGGCTTTTGATAGAGTACCGCACCAGAGACTGTTAAAGAAAGTGGCAGCTCATGGCATTGGGGGAAAAGTGCTGTCATGGATCGAGTCATGGCTCACCAATAGGAAGCAGAGAGTGTGCATAAATGGGGTTCAATTCGAGTGTGGATCTGTACAAGTGGTGTTCCACAGGGATCAGTCTTGGGCCCGTTGTTGTTTATAATATATATCAATGCCCTTGACGAGGGAATTACTAGTGATATGAGCAAATTCGCCGATGACACGAAAATAGGTAGGTTAATTGATTAAAACGTTTATGTCAAGGAACTTCAGGAGGATTTAGACAGACTCAATTCCTGGTCAGAAAAGTGGCAGATGCAGTTCAATGTAGATAAATGCAAGGTTCTGAAGCTTGGGAGTGTCCATAACCCAAGCACTTATAAGTTATATAACGTAGAACTTAGCCATACAGATTGCGAAAAGGACTTTGGGGTTATGGTAAGCAGCAACCTTAAACCAAGACAGCAATGCCTAAGCGTACGTAATAAGGCAAACAGATTACTGGGATTTATATCAAGAAGTGTAAGCAACAGAAAGTCCAGAGGTTATATTACAGCTTTATACATCGTTAGTAAGGCCTCACCTAGATTACCCAGCTCAGTTCTGGTCTCCATATTACAAAATGGATATTAATTCGTTAGAAAACATTCAGCGTAGAATGACTAAATTAATACATAGCATTAGAAATCTTCCGTATGAAGAAAGATTGAAGACCCTAAAATTACATTCACTTGTAAGAGGAAGAATGAGGAGAGACATGATCGAGGTATACAAGTGGAAAATGGGTATTAACAAAGGGGATATAAATAAGGTCTTGAGGATATCTCTCCAAGAGAGAACCCGCAATAATGGATTCAAATTAGATAAGTTTAGATTTAGAAAGGATATAGGGAAGTATTGGTTTGGAAATAGGGTAGTTGATAAGTGGAACAGTCTGCCTAGTAGGGTTATTGAAGCAAGGACCTTGGGTAGTTTCAAATTTAGGTTGAATAAATTCATGAGTGAGAGGGGTTGGATTTGAGTGGGAATTGCACATGAGTAAATAGAATTATCAAAGCTTATTTCTTGGGTAGCATTGAAGATTGCACAAATATTCTGTTAGTGGGATGGAATATGAAGGACCTGCCTAGTATGGGCCAACAGGCCTGATGCAGTGTTCCTCCTTTCTTATGTTCTTATGTATAATTTGCTGCAGCCATTACAAGGAATTGTGTATACCCCTGCAGTGGATTGAAGCTTGTCCTGTATGTTACTGGTAATGTCCTTGATGGTTGTGGATGTGGAGGTAGATACTCGGAATGACGTATTGGAAAAAATGTTGGAAACGTGTTTGGTAACGTAGTTGGTGGGGAGGACTATGTATCGTTTCTCAGCAGTGTCTTCTCTGGGTGTGTTGAAGATGTTTAATGCCCGTCGTCTGCAGTCTCTAATAAAGTGATGAGGATAGTGAAGTTTAGAAAAAACTTGCTCAATAAGGGAGCATTCTTAGTCAAGGAACTCACTGCTGCAGATTCTGAGTGCGCGCAGGAAAAAGTCTATAATTACACCACGTTTAGTCTTGGTGTGGTGGTGAGAGTAGAAGTGGAGAAGATCGTGTTGGTTGGTAGGTTTTCGATAGACTTTAAAACGAAGTTCATGGTCAGCTTTGCAGAGAAGAACATTAAGGAAAAGAAGAGTCTTGAACTAAGATTACAATGACATAAATATAACATTGGGACTGGACAAGTGTCCAATGTTCTGTATATTCATGTCAGAGATTTTAACCACCCAAATGATTTTTAAAATGCCGAGAAAGTTGTATCAGGCAGTTGTATCAGGCAGTTGTATCAGGCAGTTGTATCAGGCAGTTGTATCAGGCAGTTGTATCAGGCAGTTGTATCAGGCAGTTGTATCAGGCAGTTGTATCAGGCAGTTGTATCAGGCAGGTCTATGGTTGAGAGTTGTATCAGGCAGTTGTATCAGGCAGTTGTATCAGGCAGGTCTATGGTTGAGAAAGTTGTATCAGGCAGGTCTATGGTTGAGAAAGTTGTATCAGGCAGTTGTATCAGGCAGGTGTATGGTTGAGAAAGTTGTATCAGGCAGGTCTATGGTTGAGAAAGTTGTATCAGGCAGTTGTATCAGGCAGTTGAGAAAGTTGTATCAGGCAGTTGTATCAGGCAGGTCTATGGTTGAGAAAGTTGTATCAGGCAGGTCTATGGTTGAGAAAGTTGTATCAGGCAGGTCTATGGTTCAGAAAGTTATCAGGTCTATGGTTGAGAAAGTTGTATCAGGCAGGCATGGTTGAGAAGTTGTATCACGCAGGTCTATGGTTGAGAAAGTTGTATCAGGCAGGTCTATGGTTGAGAAAGTTGTATCAGGCAGGTCTATGGTTGAGAAAGTTGTATCAAGCAGGTCTATGGTTGAGAAAGTTGTATCAGGCAGGTCTATGGTTGAGAAAGTTGTATCACGCAGGTCTATGGTTGAGAAAGTTGTATCAGGCAGGTCTATGGTTGAGAAAGTTGTATCAGGCAGGTCTATGGTTGAGAAAGTTGTATCAGGCAGGTCTATGGTTGAGAAAGTTGTATCAGGCAGGTCTATGGTTGAGAAAGTTGTATCAGGCAGGTCTATGGTTGAGAAAGTTATATCAGGCAGGTCTATGGTTGAGAAAGTTGTATCAGCAGGTCTATGGTTGAGAAAGTTGTATCAGCAGGTCTATGGTTGAGAAAGTTGTATCAGGCAGGTCTATGGTTGAGAAAGTTTTATCAGGCAGGTCTATGGTTGAGAAAGTTGTATCAGGCAGGTTTGTTGAGAAGGTTAGTATCAGGCAGGTCTATGGTTGAGAAAGTTGTATCAGGCAGGTCTATGGTTGAGAAAGTTGTATCAGGCAGGTCTATGGTTGAGAAAGTTGTATCAGGCAGGTCTATGGTTGAGAAAGTTGTATCAGGCAGGTCTATGGTTGAGAAAGTTATATCAGGCAGGTCTATGGTTGAGAAAGTTGTATCAGGCAGGTCTATGGTTGAGAAAGTTGTATCAGGCAGGTCTATGGTTGAGAAAGTTGTATCAGGCAGGTCTATGGTTGAGAAAGTTGTATCAGGCAGGTCTATGGTTGAGAAAGTTGTATCAGGCAGGTCTATGGGTGAGAAATATAATCAAGTTTCACAAGTTTAGATTTCCCGTAAAGGCTGCTGAAGAGGATCCAAAAAAAGTGTCGAAATATACAGAACAATTAATCTCCCGAGTTCGTCTCCCAGTGGGTTATTAGTAACCATAAGTTTAGAGTCATATAAATTAGATTCATTCATAATGAATAGAATTTGTGAAGAATTTAAGCTGTGCCTGACATGATAATAAGAACAAAAATGTTTACTTGACATGTGACCCTGAGTATACATGGATAGGGTTACGGGGGTCAACGCCCCCGCGGCCCGGTCTCAGACCAGGCCTCGTGGTGGATCAGGGTCTGATCAAGCTGACCAAATCTTTACTACATTCTCACACTTAGCGTGTTCGATCATATGAAAATAATAGCAAAATAATGAAAATAACTACTCCTTGATAATGAAAGAAATCACGATAGAACTAAAATGTTCACTTTTTTTTTTTTAATGGAGATAATACAGAGAACTTTCACTACACGTATAAGTACCATAAATCATATGCATTTCTGGGAACGGTTGAAGTCCCTTGATCTGTACTCCCTGCAAGGCAGGCGAGTAAGATACAATGATAATATACACATGGAAAATCCTAGAGGGACAAACCCGAAATCTGCACACGGAAATCATTCGTTACGAATTCAAAACACTCGGCACGAAATGAAGCATTTCCCCAATGAAGAGCAGGGGGGCGACGAGTACACTGAGACAAAAGAAGTGTCAGGGGCGCGACGAGTACACTGAGACAAAAGAAGTGTCAGGGGCGCGACGAGTACACTGAGACAAAAGAAGTGTCAGGGGCGCGACGAGTACATGAGACAAAAAAGTGTCAGGGGCGCGACGAGTACACTGAGACAAAATGGAAGTGTCAGGGGCGCGACGAGTACACTGAGACAAAAGAATGTCAGGGGCGCGACGAGTACACTGAGACAAAAGAAGTGTCAGGGCGCGACGAGTACACTGAGACAAAAGAAGTGTCAGGGGCGCGACGAGTACACTGAGACAAAAGAAGTGTCAGGGGCGCGACGAGTACACTGAGACAAAAGAAGTGTCAGGGGCGCGACGAGTACACTGAGACAAAAGAAGTGTCAAGGGCGCGACGAGTACACTGAGACAAAAGAAGTGTCAGGGCGCGACGAGTACACTGAGACAAAAGAAGTGTCAGGGCGCGACGAGTACACTGAGACAAAGAAGTGTCAGGGGCGACGAGTACACTGAGACAAAAGAAGTGTCAGGGCGCGACGAGTCACTGAGACAAGAAGTGTCAGGCGACAGTACACTGAGACAAGAGTGTCAGGGCGCGACGAGTACACTGAGACAAAAGAAGTGTCAGGGCGCGACGAGTACACTGAGACAAAAGAAGTGTCAGGGGCGCGACGAGTACACTGAGACAAAAGAAGTGTCAGGGCGAGAACTGAGACAAGATTCAGGGCGAGTACACTGAGACAAAAGAAGTGTCAGGGGCGCGAGTACACAAAAAGAAGTCAGGGCGCGACGGTACACTGAGACAAAAGAATGTCAGGGGCGACGAGTAACTGAGACAAAAGTGTCAGGGGCGACGACGAGGTACACTCTGAGACAAAAGAAGTGTCAGGGGCGCGACGAGTACACTGAGACAAAGAAGTGTCAGGGGGCACGATACATAGCAAGAATTCCAGTACAAACGATATCTATTAGTAATAGACATCTCCAGTGAACACTAGAAAGGATAGCCCTTCTAGCATCCAGCCTGTTACTGGGCTTTGCAACAAAGTCAGTATCCTGGTCCAGTTATCCGACATATTATCAAAATCTTATTGGATCCCAACTGAGAGGATTACTAACCAAAGAAATATATTTAAAATGTTTATTATCAAAATTAGAATGTCTAGGGTTTCTAAGTAAATCAAATTAAATATAAATTATTGAAGATATAAATTAGGAGGTTAGACTCCTACACTGCTCTCATAAACAATATTATTGTGTGAAGGCACATATATCTGGTTCTTATGTACCATCTTGTACAAAGTCAGTTATATTAATATATTAATATATATATATATATTATATATATATATATATATATATATATATATATAGTGAGGATAGTGAGGCTCAGGTTAGGGTGTGTAGGAGAGAGGGAGATTACTTCCCGGTAAAGGTAGGTCTTAGACAGGGATGTGTAATGTCACCATGGTTGTTTAATATATTTATAGATGGGGTTGTAAAAGAAGTAAATGCTAGAGTATTGGGGAGAAGGGTGGGATTAAATTATGGATAATTAAATGCAAAATGGGAGTTGACACAGTTACTTTTTGCTGATGATACTGTGCTTATGGGAGATTCTAAAGAAAAGTTGCAAAGGTTAGTGGACGAGTTTGGGAGAGTATGTAAAGGTAGAAAGTTAAAAGTGAACATAGATAAGAGTAAGGTGATGAGGGTATCAAACGATTTAAATAAAGAAAAATTGGATACCACATTGGAGAGAGGGATTATGGAAGAAGTAAATGTTTTCAGATATTTGAGAGTTGACGTGTCAGCAGATGGGTTTATGAAGGATGAGGTTAACCATATAATTGATGAAGGAAAAAAGGTGAGTGGTGCGTTGAGGTATCTGTGGAGACAAAAAACGTTATCCATGGAGGCAAAGAAGGGAATGTACGAAAGTATAGTGGTACCAACACTCTTATATGGGTGTGATGCATGGATTGCAAATGCTGCAGAGAGGAGGAGGCTGGAGGCAGTGGAGATGTCCTGTCTAAGGGCAATGTGTGGTGTAAATATTATGCAGAAAATTCGGAATGTGGAAATTAGGAGAAGGTGTGGAGTTACTAAAAGTATTTGTCAGAGGGCTGAAGAGGGGTTGCTGAGGTGGTTTGGTCATTTAGAGAGAATGAATCAAAGTAGAATGACTTGGAGAGTGTATAAATCTGTAGGGGAAGAAAGGCGGGGTAGGGGTCGTCCTAGAAAAGGTTGGGGGGAAGGGGTAAAGGAGGTATTGTGGGCGAGGGGCTTGGACTTCCAGCAAGCATGTGTGAGCGTGTTAGATAGGAGTGAATGGAGGCGAATGGTTTTTGGGACATGACGATCTGTTGGAGTGTGAGCAGGGTAACATTTTGTGAAGGGATTCAGGGAAACAGTTAATTGATTTAGTTGGACTTGAGTCCTGGAAATGGGAAGTACAATGCCTGCACTTTAAAGGAGGGGTCTGGGATAGTGACAGCTGGGAGGGACAATTCTCAGCTTTCGTATCTGAGCTCCTCTGCAAAGACAGTGATTATGTATGAGTGTGGTGAAAGTGTTGAATGATGATGAAAGTATTTTCTTTTTGGGGATTTTCTTTCTTTTTGGGTCACCCTGCCTCGATGGGAGACGGCCGACTTGTTGAAAAAAAAAAAAAAAAATATATATATATATATATATATATATTAATATATATTATATATATATATATATATATATATATATATATATATACATATATTATTATATTTATATATATATATATATATATATATATATATATATATATATATATATATTATATATATATATATACAAGGTATGATATAGCACGTAAGGAAAGTAGTTTGTTAGATTACGTATTGGTGGATAAAAGGTTGATGGGTAGGCTTCAGGATGTACATGTTTATAGAGGGGCAACGGATATATCGGATCATTATTTGGTTGTAGCTACAGTTAGAGTAAAAGGTAGATGGGACAAAAAGAAAATGGCAACAGCAAGTAAGAGAGAGGTAAAAGTGTATAAACTAAGGGAGGAGGAAGTTAGGGTGAGATATAAGCAACTATTGGCAGAAAGGTGGGCTAGTGCAAGTATGAGTAGTGGGGGTTGAAGAGAGTTGGGATAGTTTTAAAAATGCAGTATTAGAATGTGGGGTAGAAGTTTGTGGAGGGTGGATGCAGGAGGAAAGAGGAGTGAGTGGTGGAATGAAGAAGTAAAGGGTGTGATAAAAGAGAAAACGGTAGCTTATGAGAGGTTTTTACAAAACAGAAGTGTTAATGGAAGAACAGAGTATATGGAGAGTAAAAGAAAGGTGAATAGAGTGGTGAGAGAGTGCAACAGAAGAACGGATGAAAGAATGGGAGAGGCTCTGTTAAGAAATTTTGCTGAAAACAAGAAAATTTTTTGGAGTGAGATAAACAAGGTAAGAAAGCCTAGGGAACGAATGGATTTGTCAGTTAAAAACAGAGTAGAGGAGTTAGTAGATGGTGAGCTGGAGGTATTGGGTAGATGGTGGGAATATTTTGAGGAACTTTTAAATGTCGATGAAAAAAGGGAGGCGGTAATTTCATGTACTGGCTAGGGAGGTACAACATCGTTTAGGAGTGAAGAAGAACAGGTTGTGAGTGTGGGGGAGGTGCGTGAGGCATTACGTAGAATGAAAGGGGGTAAAGCAGCTGGAAATGACGGAATCATGACAGAAATATTAAAAGCAAGGGGGGATATAGTGCTGGAGTGGTTGGTATTTTTGTTTAATAAATGTATGAAAGAGGGGAAGGTACATAGGGATTGGCAGAGAGCATGTATATTTCCTTTATATAAAGGGAGGGGGATAAAAGAGATTGTAAAAATAATAGGGGAATAAGTTTACTGAGTATACCAGTTAAAGTGTATGGCAGGGTTATTATTGAAAGAATTAGAGGTAAAACAGAGAGTAGGATTGCAGATGAGCAAGAAGGCTTTAGAGTGGGTAGGGGATGTGTAGATCAAGTGTTTACAGTGAAGCATATATGTGAACAGTATTTAGATAAAGGTAGAGAAGTTTTCATTGCTTTTATGGATTTAGAAAAGGCATATGATAGAGTGGATAGGGGAGCAATGTGGCAAATGTTGCAAGTGTATGGAATAGGTAGTAAGTTACTGAAGGCTGTAAAGAGTTTTTATGAGGATAGTGAGGCTCAGATTAGGGTGTGTAGGAGAGAGGGAGATTACTTCCCAGTAAAAGTTGGTCTTAGACAGGGATGTGTAATGTCACCATGGTTGTTTAATATATTTATAGATGGGGTTGTAAAAGAAGTAAATGCTAGGGTGTTGGGGAGAGGGGTGGGATTAAATTATGTTGAATTAAATGCAAAATGGGAGTTGACACAGTTACTTTTTGCTGATGATACTGTGCTTATGGGAGATTCTAAAGAAAAGTTGCAAAGGTTAGTGGACGAGTTTGGGAGAGTGTGTAAAGGTAGAAAGTTGAAAGTGAACATAGATAAGAGTAAGGTGATGAGGGTATCAAACGATTTAAATAAAGAAAAATTGGATATCACATTGGAGAGAGGGATTATGGAAGAAGTAAATTTTTTCAGATATTTGGGAGTTGATGTGTCAGCGGACGGGTTTATGAAGGATGAGGTTAACCATATAATTGATGAAGGAAAAAAGTTGAGGGGTGCGTTGAGGTATCTGTGGATACAAAAAACGTTATCCATGGAGGCAAAGAAGGGAATCTACGAATGTATAGTGGTACCAACACTCTTATATGGGTGTGAAGCATGGGTTGCAAATGCTTCAGCGAGGAGGAGGCTGGAGGCAGTGGAGATGTTCTGTCTAAGGGCAATGTGTGGTGTAAATATTATGCAGAAAATTCGGAATGTGGAAATTAGGAGAAGGTGTGGAGTTACTAATAGTATTTGTCAGTGGGCGGAAGAGGGGTTGTTGAGGTGGTTTGGTCATTTATAGAGAATGGATCAAACTAGAATGACTTGGAGAGCGTATAAATCTGTAGGGGAAGGAAGGCGGGGTAGGGGTCGTCCTAGAAAAGGTTAGAGGGAGGGGGTAAAGGAGGTTTTGTGGGCGAGGGGCTTGAACTTCCAGCAAGCATGTGTGAGCGTGTTAGATAGGAGTGAATGGAGACGAATGGTTTTTGGGACATGACGATCTGTTGGAGTGTGAGCAGGGTAACATTTTGTGAAGGGATTCAGGGAAACCAGTTAATTGATTTAGTTGGACTTGAGTCCTGGAAATGGGAAGTACAATGCCTGCACTTTAAAGGAGGGGTCAGGGATAGTGACAGCTGGGAGGGACTATTCTCAGCTGGGAGACGGCCGACTTGTTGAAATATATATATATATATATATATATATATATATATATATATATATATATATATATATATATATATATATATATATATATATATATATAAAATATATATATATATATATCTGACGATGAGCAGCTCTCAGCTATTTTGTAAGAGGTTTTTATCCAATCACAAAACACCCAGAACTCACCACGTGGAGGTGGCTGCTCCTTGAGCTCCTTTTATATATAAATAATTACGTTCCTTCTTTTAAAATCAAATATATTTTTTAAATAAAACAAAAAGATTTCCTTGTATTGAAATAAAAATAAACATAACTCTATTCACTGTTGTACAGAAACTCAAATACTGAGCAGAAAAGTCCCAGTGGTACAGTACTATGAGGGTCTCAGTATATGTTATCATATGATGGTTGATGTATGTAACCGCACACACAAGAAAGTGCGGTATACAAGGCGTGGCGCACTGCTACATGTTTTAGCTTCTTTAATATGGAATAAGACCCATCTAATGTGTCAGCCCGTTGTGGGACGTC